>PVIC010020172.1:0-29800 GCA_004025085.1 Thryonomys swinderianus | reverse complement strand
AAAGTGAGACCCTGTCTAAAAAAAAAAAAAAAAAAAGAAATTCATCTGGAAACACAAGAAACCTAGAATAGCAAAAGCAATTCTAAGCAACCACGACATGGCAGGGGGTATCACAATCCCCAATTTAAAACTCTACTATAAAGCCACTGTGATAAAAACAGCATGGTACTGGTAAAGTAACAGGCCCAAGGAACAGTGGAATAGATTAGAAGACCCAGAAGCAACACTGGATACACTAAGCCACCTTATCTTTGACAAAGGAGCCAAACATCCCCATTGGAGGAAAGACAGCCTCTTTAACAAATGATGCTGGAAAAACTGGGCTTTAACCTGCCAAAAGCTAAAGCTAGACCTATCTCTTTCACCATGCACAAAACTAAACTCACAATGGATAGAAGACTTAAACATTAAAACAGAAACAGTAAGCCTGCTGGAAAACAGGTTAGGTAAAACTCTTGGAGACATTGACTTAGGCAGAGACTTTATGAATAAAACCTCTATAGCACAAGAACTAGCAGAAAGAATCAACAAATGGGATCTCCTTCTACTGAAAAGCTTCTGCACAACAAAAAAGTCACTGGCACTGCTAAAAGACAACCAACAACATGGGAAAAAATCTTTACTGGCTGTGTATCAGACAAAGGGCTATTATCTACAATGTATAAAGAACTCAAACAGATCAGCCTCCCCAAGTTTAAAGACCCAATTCAAAAATGGGCATCTAAAATGAACAGACACTTCTCAGAGGCAGAAGTCAAAGCAGCCAAGAGGCATATGAAGAAATGTTCAACATCACTGGTCATTTGAGAGATGCAAAGAAAACAACACTGAGATTTCATCTCACTCCACAAAGAATGGCTGCTGTCACAAAATTAACCAACAATAATTGCTGGCAAGGCTGTGGGGAGAAAGAAACCCTTCTCCACTCTTGGTGGGATTGCAGACTTGTGCAACCATTGTGGAGGTCTGTGTGGAGATTTTTCAGAAAACTAGGACTAGGCGTCCCATTTGATCCTGCTATCCCCCTGCTAGGAATATACCCAAAAGAATTTTTAAAATCACATTGAAAAGACAGATGTACACCCTTGTTCATAGCAGCTCAGTTCATGATAGCTCAATCTTGGAAACAACCCAAATGCCCATCAACTGGAGACTGGATAAAGAAAATGTGTGTTTTTAAAATAAAATGGAGTATTATTCTGCCATAAAGAATGACAAGATTGATCCATTTATGTGCAAATGGAGACACCTGGAGCATATACTAATAAGTGAAATAAATAGATCACAGATAGGCAAATACCGGATCTTCTCTTTGACATGAACTCCTGTAGATGCAAATGAGCTCTAGAAAGTATGACAGTTTTTATAGAGTGGGAAATTTCCATAGGAAATTTGGTGTGGGAATGTAATGAGGGCAAGGAATAAATATGATTCAGAAAAAATAAAAGAGTATGTATAAAGGTTGTGGGGAGGTGTGGGTGGGTAGGGATATGGGTAAAAATGAGAATTAACTTGTGTCATATACTGGTACAAATTCCCCAATGGTATATGCGATTGTGAGATATATATAAATTGTACCAATAAAGAATTCAATTTAAAAAAAAACAGGGACATTTTCTTTCATTCAGCCTTTTTTGATTTTTCAGTTTTTTGTTATTTTTATCTTTCCTTCATCAGGACTTTGGGGGGTTAGAGTTTTTTTTTTTTCACTTTTTAAAGCTTTTTCTCTTTTTTTCACCCTTTCATCTTTTTCTCTTGCTTCTTATCTTTCTTTTATTTTTTGTATTTTGCTTTTCTTTTTGCTTCTTTTTCTTGCTCATTCTTTCCTGCAACTATCCTCTAACAATATTAATTTCTGTTTACTCCTCAATGGGATCCCCCATCTCACCTTTCCTTTTCATATTCCATTGCTAATTTCTCAAATTTAGTTTCTTTCTTTCTCTGGTTCTCACCTTCTCTACCTTTACTAGTGAACTACTAAATTTTATTAATATCTAGATTTATAGTTAATTTTGTTATTATTGTTGAATACTCTTCTGTTGTTAGTAGGGATGAAGTTGTTCCATTTAATAGATATTTACTATAGGACAGTTATTCTCTGGTGATAAGACTACTGGCACCAGGGATTCCCAATATTCAGTTTATTTTTGATGCTAATATAGATGCTGATTTTTAAAAAAATAACCAAGATGATACAGCATTTGCTATTAGTTGATTCTCTTAGGATGCCAATAGCTGGGATCATCTTGAACTCATTAAAAATACTGTGGCACATGCCTGGAGAATTCAGTATGGGCCAGATACACTTCAAGTTCCCACTCCAAGTAAACAGAGGCAGTGGACTCTGACACACAAGCAAGACTAATAAGTGGCCATGCCCAAAGGATAGCATTGAAAATGAGACATTAAATAAAGAGATCTCCACATTAGAAACAATCTTTTCCCTACATCAACTAACAAGCCTCAAAACAGAAACAAGTAAAACAAACAAGTAAATGAAAAGCAGAAATATGAGAAGACAAGCCAGCAAAATGCCTCCAAAAACTTCCAACTTCCATAAAACTAATCAACAGGACATGAAAGGGGAACAAGCCAAAAGCCACTGGCTCAAATCATAAATGATACCAAAGAAGATAAAAATGGATCAGTGAAGCATTTGGCAAGCTCACAGAAGACACAATAAGCAAATATTAGGCCAAGTAAAATGATTAATGAGTCTATAGAAGACATGAATAAAAATGCTAGCAGAGCTAAACAAAGTGATACAAAACATGACTCATCAGAAAAGAATTATAATCCATAAAAAAGATCAAATATAAATTCAGAAGATTAAAAATTCTCTCAAAAGTATGGACAGCAGAAGTGACCAGTGTGAGGACAAAGTGTCACAACTAGAAGACAGGGCTGTTGTTGGTGACCAGTGAATGAGAAATAGCTTAGAAATAACAATAGAAAATGAAAATAGGTCTTACAACTCCTAGGTGGTATAAACTAGTTTAAGACTAATTGGAATTAGTGAGAAATCAAAGATAGCACAAATGGCACATAAAATTGGATTAATGAGATAATAGCAGAAAACTTGCCAAAAAAGGAAAAATAATTTAAAATATAGATAAGTGAGGTGTAGAGAGACTTCAAATAGCCAAGATTAGAAAAGAACCTCTACACCACACATCAGAGTCAAAATCCAGGAAGTTCAACACAAGAAAGGAATCTTAAAAGAAGTTAAAGACAAGCAACAAATTGCTTGTGAATGTAAATTCACTGCAGATGACTTCTCAACATAAACCTTAAAGGCCAGGAGAGGTTGGAGGGAAGTGTTTCAAGCCTCCAAAGAAAAATATTTTCAACACAGCTGATACATCCTACAAAAAGAGCACCTAAAAAAAAAAAAATCAATGACCACCAAGAACTCCCAAAGTCATTCCTGGAATGTACCACTTTCTGATTCCAAAGCCAGACAAGGATCCATTGAAAAAGAGAACAAGCAATCAATCTATTTAATGAATAAATGCAGAAGCCCTCAATACAGTACTGGCCAAAAAATGTAATGAATTATCAAAAATATATTACATCGTGACCAAGTAGGCTTCATCTCAGGCATGCAAGGATAGTTCAACATACACAAATCAGTAAGTGTAATATATCACACAAATAAGAAGAAAGAATGAAAATCCCATGATCACATCAACAAATACAGAAAAAGTCTTTGAATAAAATAAAATCTAACATCCTTTCATGATAAAGACACTAAAGAAAATAAATGGAAGGACCTCATCTCAATCTGCTAAAAGTCATTTGTGACAAACATACTACCAACATCAAGTACAAGGAGGTATACTTTCACAACTCAATATTATATACAAAATTAGCAAGAGCAATTAGACAAGAAAAAGAAATAAAAAAGATATATATATAAGAAAAGAAGAAGTTAAATTATCTTTACTTGAGGATGACTCTCTATGTAGAAGATTCAAAAAAAATCTGCCAAAAAACCCCACAGAATTAATAGCCATTTGGCAATGTAGCAAAATACAAAATCAACCACAAAAACAGTGGTGTTCCTGTACACTAATAATGAACCATTGAGAAAGAAATCAAAGAAAAAGAACCATCCATAATTGCAGAAAGGATTAAATAGAAATTAAACTAAGGAAGCATATGTCCTGAATTTAATTGTCATTGATGTGCTTGCTCCCCACTGAGATCTCCGGAGCCTGGCCTTTACTGTCTGCACTTCTGTCTGCACTGTGTTCCTCTGAACTCTGACCAGAATCTCCCATCAAGCTTAGCCCACTGCACTCTACAGCTTCTCCAGCTACCATCTCCACACCCTTCCAAATTCCTTCTGTGAACCACTTCTGATAGCTTCTGTACTGCATGATCAGATAACAGTCAAAGCCACAACCTCACTTATCTGGTACCAAATCTATCTTAGTCACTTTCCTGGTTGTTGAGACAGTACGCCAAACCCACAGTTTAAAGGGGGAGAAGTTTACTGTACTTCACATTTCTGTCCGTGGCCCTCCAGGTCCAAAGGAGAAAGAGCATGACAGATGGGAACAACAATGGAAGCAACAGCAACAGTGGGACCAGGGAGGAAGATGTGATTTACCAGGTAATGACCCCAGTGACCCACCTCTTCTGTCCAGGTTCTACCCCTTGACAAGTAGTCAAGGACAGGCCATATGGTCCAATCACTTTCCACAAGCCCTGCCTATGAGAGGGTGAGGCTTTCAGGAGCATCCAGATTCAAACCAGAGCAAAGGTACACACTTCTTCCCTTTTCTCCTTTTGGCAAGTTGGAATGTAGAAATGCTGGCTGGTGCAGGAGCAGCCATGTTGGGTTGTGAGAAATTTAAGAAGAGCTATGCTTCTCAGAGTCAAAAGAGAAAAGGTTGAGATAGAAAATTCCTGACACCATGAAACATTTCTCTGACCACCTTGCACTGCTGCCTCAGGCTTTGCTATAAGAGAAAAACTAACTTCAATTTTGCTTAAACCTACTCTTTTGAAGATTTTATTATTCATAGACAAATCTAACCCTAACCCTGTAAGATACAAGGGAACAGTATTCGGTGTGGCATTATCTGTTTGAGAATAGTACAGTATCTTAACTCAGAAAATCACCGCTGTGCAGATCCACCTGGCTCATGACCTTCCTCAGAACTTCTTTTCCATGACATCTTTCCTTTTAGTCCTCTTTTCTAGACAGATGATCCAGAAATCTGAAGGCCTCTGTCTCCCAAACCTCACACAAACTGAATGCAATTAAGATATGAAGTCATGGTTAGTAGAAAATAAGATTTAGGGCCAGCTATTCCAGGAATTCTTAGGCAGAACTCAGCATTACACTGGCTCATAATAAAATCAATTAGTAAATCAAGAGCATTCGGTCAAAGGCCTATTAAATGAAAATGATATGTTTATCTGTTCTGAACCTCCTGGAAGTATTACGTCTACCCCTTCTTGGTAACAACAGTGAGATCACTGAGTGTTGTCATTCGTGCACTCATTCATTCAACAAGCATTTGTTGCATACATATCTTCCAGGCACTGACCTAGACCTGTGACCAGGAGAGTCAAGGCTGCTCCTGCCTTCCATTCCACATTGTATTAGGAGTCATGAAATGGATCTTGGTAGTCACGGTCATCACTTTTTCTTTAAAGATGCTGGGAGAGCACATGGAGACAGAGTTCACCAGGTCACGGCCACTCGATTTCCTGCTAAGACATGGCCTTGCTGGGTCCGGATTCTTCTAATACTTCTGTGTCTTTCTCATCAGAGGCAGCAGCAGGTTGGACTCCAAGGTTAAGGAGCTATTTGGGGGATTAGACGTGACACGCATCTATCTAATCTAAAAACCACTCAGCCCTTGCTGCAAGACAGGCACTATCTTAGATACCAGGAGTACAAGTGCTCCCCTAGGTTTATGTTCTCTGTGGGAAGCAAACACTGATTGAATCACAGGAATACATTCAAATGACAATCATAGCAAGTACCAGAAAAGAAAGACAGTAACTCCAATAACTCTTCCCAGAAGCATTTCCATCTTGTAGTGTGAAGTAGAAAATACTTAGACGATACAGAAAAGAAAGAACCTGGAAACTTCTAGGCAGACGGCAAGAGGAAAGGCCATGTGGTAGAAACAATGAGAACCTAAAAATGCAAGACCATGCAGGTTCTTGCAGGGCCTGATGAGGGTCTGCTCTTTACCTGGGAAGAGCTGCTAACTCCTGAGATATTAAATCAGGGGTGGCTGTGTGGATTTCTCCATTGCGGTAGGACTACCTTCACTAGCAGGGAGAGTGGAGGGTTACCAAGAGTGATTCCAGTTCTCCCGGTGGGAAATGGCCGTGTTCTCTTGGACGAAAGTGGTGCTGAGAGTGAGGATAAAGCAAATAGAAAGACTTTGAGTGAAACCGAAAAATGGAGTCAATTTTGATAAAGTGGGCAAGCATAGGAAACAGGCCCAAGACACTTCCCAGGCTGCTGAGTAAGTAGAGACCTGGCACCCTCTGAGCAGGTTCCACTGCCACCGTGGGAGGACGGGGAGGTGCCCAGATGTCGTCCCCTGGGCCAGCCCCTGGGGGGAGCCTCTGAAACTGAACCTTGCCGGATTTGTTGGGTAAAGAAGGAACTAGACCTCCCCTTACACCTCACATTCCTGAAATTGTTCTCTATTGGGATTTAGAGGTTATTTTCCTGTGCGTTGTCTATAAAATAGAGATGAATATTTTTATTTTGAAAAGGAGGGCATACTTTCTCGATTAATTAAGGGGGTTACCGAAAGTCACAATGGCCATCACGGCCCAAATCCAGTGGTGTTGTTACTTTGTTTCAGTCACTCATTTCCTCATCCATCCTCTGATCAAGCACCTGCTTGCAGCCCACCCGCAGGCATCAGAGACAGATTCAGCACAGAGCTGATGAAGTAAATCTTCAGGCGCCTGGTCTGTCTACAGCCCCAGGACTCACAGACGATCCCGGAAAGGGGTCTTGTGTAGAACTACTATGGATCAGTGCCATGTAGGTGTGGAGTTCTGATAAATTCATCACAAAAAGAAAAGACTCTTTAAAAGTACTTAGAATGACTACAGCTTCTGATCAGGCATAGTTCTGACAAGGGCAGATGGTTTGGGCAGGGTTTGAAGACCACAGACCCTGTGGAGCCTGCTCTCCAGGCTGCTCCAGGCTGAGACATGAGCACACTGGGTCCATCAGTGCCCTCCTCACATCTAGATGACCAGAGGCCTCTGCATTGCCCACAGAAGTGTCTTCCAGGGCCCGAATGCATCCATGAAATGCACACGAGGTATATAACCTCATCTCACTCTATCCGGATCCCAAAAATGTCTGTGGCCATTGGTGGTAAGATGTGAGATGAAAGGTCAGTGTTAACTGGCTGTAGTTCAGCTATCAGACTTGGCCAGTGTCACAAACAGATGGTGACCCAGGAGCAGCCCATCCTCTGCTGCAGATGAAATCTCTATACCCTCTTGTTATTCTGAAGCCAGAGAGAGAGAGACAGAACCACTGGCTGAAAGAGAACCATTGATGAGGTCGTGTTGGACATCACATACTGCTCGTATAGAAGGCACCACTCGTTTGTCAAGGAAGAATTTGTTAGCGATGTTGGCTTCTCCTGTGGGACCCTCCCAGAGCAAGTTACTCACAATCCACGGCTTTCCTGTCTCGGAGTCCTTTATCAGGAATTTGTGATGGCTTGTCAGATTTTAATCATGGATAATTTCTTCAGGTTTCTGTTTTAAAGGTACATTCATTTTTTCCTGCTTGATTTCACATTTAAATTGGTTGCACCCTTTTCCTAAAGAAAGTCCCAGTGTTTGACAGACTTCGGGATTTCCCAGTGTGAGTCAGGCTCTCACGCAGGAAAGTCCGAAGCACCCTGCTCGCCTCCAGCTGGCCATCTGGGAGAACAGCGGATACAGCAGCTGTAGGCGCAGGGCGGGCAGCGTCGGCCATGCAGGCCAAGCACTGGGGGCGGCGTGGCAGGAGGCCTGCTGGGTCTGGGGTTGGCGGCCGTGCTTAGGCCAAGACCGACGGAAAGGGGCAGCGAGGGTCTCTTGGATGCCACATGTAGCTGAGTCTCACACGCTCAGTGGAAGTCTCTGTGCTGCTCTAAGGCTTGTGGGTCTCCTGGGCAGAGTTCTGAGGACTGCGGTTCTCTCCATTGCTTCCCTGAATCTCCTCGCCACGCAAGCAGCAGTTCTCCTGTCGGCGGCCCTCGAACACGGCAGACCTTCCGGCTTTGTTTCACAGTTGCCTTTATGCTCTCCTTCGTGGGAGAAAAAGGAACAGGGTGTGAACTCCCTGCAAACAGGAACCAAACATTTTCTTTTACTCTTTGTACCCGGAAACTCTCACGTGTCTGGCTTCTAGCAAGTGAACCGCACAAGCTTGTGAGACAACATTTTGTGAGCCCACCGGGTGCAGGCCTCAATTTGGAGTCAGTGCCCCCTAGAAATGGTGCAGCCGCTGACCTCCTGCACTTTTCCTCTCTGTGTTTGCTGAAGGAATGCAAATGTCAGTGTGTGTGATGAACCAGTTCGTGAGGTGCACCATTAGGAAAAGTGTTTGGGGGGGGGTCACCGTGTGTCCCCTACAATCCTTCTTCCACTTCTATGCCATCTGTGGATGTGATGGTGTCATTCCCCTGCTTGAAGTTTCCTAATCTGTCATGAAAAACATTTGTCAATCAAAACTTCCCATAGCTCAGCTCAGCCTTCCCAAGCAATCATCTCAACCCCACCGCATTCAGCAGTACATGGTCCCTCCTCCCACAGGTGTGAAACTGTTAAGGAGGATCCTGACAAGCTTACAGTCACTTTTGTGTGATACTATCAGGATCAGCTGCACTAAATATTTGTGAAGTGCCTCTGGCAGTCTCCATGTGCTCCTTGGAGAAGGGACCCAACCCTGGAGAGCACCCTGAGACTAGAGAGCCCCATAAAAGGTCACTGGTGATGGGAGGTGTCATGGTTTTGCTCTAAAATGTTTCCCCAAAGTCTCATGTATTTGGAAAACGATTGGATCATGGGGGCACTGTTCTCGGTGTGCTGTGTGTGAAGAGGAGGGCCGAGTTGGAGGTGGGTCAGGGGGCTGGAGCAGGATGCATGTGCCCCTGCTTCCTGTCCACCATGGGGTGAGAAGGCCCTCTCCTCCAGGCCCTTCCACTGTGGTGATTCTGCCCTGGAGCCAGCTGACCATGCGGTGAACCTACTGGAAACTGTCAAGTGATGCTCTCTTCCTCCATCCGTGGCTGTAACATATTTCATCCCAGTGACAGAAAAGTGATGGATACACTCAGAAACCTGCCAAAGGGGAAATGAGGCAAGTGACAGCTCATATAGAAAGGATAGATTTTAATCCCTTAAATTAATTCAGAGTGTCTTTGCATGGTATTTGCTTTGTCCCAGAGTCCTACACCTTTTACTGCTAATCAGCTTTTTGGCTACCGAGTCCAACCGTTCATTCCACAAGCATTAAGGGAACGTTTGCCTTGCCCCAGACACCTGCAGAGCTCTGGGCATGCAGCTGGGTGCAAAGCAGCAGCCTCACTCTGGACCAGGGAGGGCACAGAGCGCTGCCCCATGGACGAGGGGGGCCGTGGGAGCTTTGAGGACCAGGATGGGAAAGGTGGCTCCGCCTGGGATGTACTGTTCCAGTCCATACCTGAGTCCCAGGGAGGAGAAGCCTGACCTCCCCCTGCCCCACAGGAAGCCAGCCAGGCCCCGGGGGAGCTGTTCCACATCACGTGGCCTCTTCTGCTCTGTTCTGGCCTAGAGCAGCATAGATGATGCTCTCCCAGAGACAGAGGCCATTGCCTTTATTCTGCTCACTCATTCAAGTGTTTGCTGGAGCCAGAAACACTTTGGAAACACACAGACACACACGCACATGCACCCGTGCACACACATGCGTGTGCGCACACACACGCACACATCATGATGTTTAACTGCTATCAGTGCTCGGGGCCCAGGCAGGATGGCAGACACAGGGTGTGAGCACCCTCCAAGTGCCGTGAACCTCAGAGGGGTGGGAAGCTCCCAAGTCTCAGGTGCCAGTGGCTGAGGGCAAAAGCGGTTGGAAGTGCAAGGTTGTATTTTGTTAAAGGACGAGCAAGTATTTTATCTGTCATATTCCATGAGTTAAGAAGACTCCTGGACCAAGCTGGGGAGAAACAAATTCGGGAAGAAGCGGAGGAGGTTTGGCGAGCAGAGGATGAGCAACAGGAGGGAGGCAAAGTCACGGTATCTAAGGTCCATCTGTCCTGGACAAAGGCAGCACAATGGGGACACATACTTGTCTTCTCGGTACTCAGGATGCTGAGGCAGGAAGATTGCTAATTATGACTATCAGGGCCAGATTGAAAAGCCAGCACTATAAGAACCCCTGGTCCTCCTAGAACAAGCGCAGCCTCTCCCAGAAGACACGTGCTCCTTGCCGCTGGGGCGAAGCTCTCACCCCGCAAAGGAGAAGGACCTTGGGCAGCTTGTCAAAGAGACAGGCTCTCCAGTCTGATGTAGAGTAAAGCTTCCGAATATGAACATTTTAAAGCACCTCAACATATTTCTCGCAATAGCTTCGTGGGGAACGCGACACACGCGGCACGATGTTCTACTGTTGACCTGAATTTGATAGAAGCGGACCAATTTGGGCGCCAAGAACCCACCTTGCAGTCTTTGCAGTTCCAGCTGCATTTCAAGAAATGGCCGGAAGGTGGCGAGCGGCCCACACAACCCTCGAGGGAGGATTTGCTCCTCTTCTGGATGAGAAGCTGCCAGAGCGTTTCGTTTTCCAGGCAGAAGTGTCGCTCCGGTCCCCAGAGCTAAAGTCGGACTGACCCCATGACGTCGCCCTCTGGCTGCCAGGAGCTAGATCTCTACACCACCAACCTGGCACCTGAGGCCTAAGACCACGTTCGGACCCTGGTGTGTGATGTGGCTTCACGAGGGAAGAGAGCGGAAGTGGGCAAGCCACTCAGCGTCCACCTTTCTTCTGTAGCTGGAGAAGACTGGGAGGCGAGGAGCCCCTCGCTGGCCCGCACACCTCTAGAACCTCCCGGAGTCTCGGGGAGTCCCCTTCTGGCCTCGGACTCTGACCCAGGGCCGGGCGTGGGGAGGGTGCTCCCTGGTGCCTGCCAGGAGTTCAGCGCGTCCGTCCTGCGTGGGAGAGGCCTGCGTGCTTTGGGATGTTTGCAGCCCGCGGATTTTACCTAGATTTTGAATTTATTCGGGCACAGCCTGCTGTTCAGGTGAGGGTGGGAGGCAGGGACTTAGCAGGATGGTGGAAGAGGCGCGTCTCCATGGTTACATGGCTGCACCTTGCGCTTTAATGGGTTTTCATCCCTTACACACATACCCTTTTCTACCCACTCAACCACGCTGTTTTGTCTTGAGACACGGTCTCACTGAGTCACTAAGTGGTCAGCCTGGTGGGTGGCTGTCCTGCCTCAGCATCACGGAGCAGAGGGAGTACGGGCCTGCGCCACCATCCCAACTTCGAAGGAAGGGCTGTGTCCCAGCTCTGACTGTGTCCGTGCAGGATTATTAGGTAACTGACAACCACATCAGCCTTGATCAACTTTAAATCCAAACCTTTGTGCAGTCTCAGAGCAGCAGCACCCCGTTTCCTGCTCCCGTTACCCTCCCTGCTCAGAGAGACTGAAGATCCAGAGGGTCACTGTCCCTGCCCGGCCTGCAGGACCCAGGTCGGGGCACGGCGGGAGGAAGAAAAAGCCTCATTTTCCTCGGGCCTGCGGGAGCTGCAGTCCCCGGCTGCACCGCCAGGAGTCGGGCTGCGCCCGGACTTGGGGCGGAGGTGATGGACGCGGGACGCGTGGCCACACAATGGGGACACACGACTGACCTCAGCCCCTCGGGTAAACCGCCCCTGCTTTCTCTCGGCTGGCTTCTCCAGAGCCTGCAGGACTCGGGCTCCAGCGCTGCGTCTGTGCCGGCCGGGCTCCCCGCGGGCCACGAGGAGGAGGAGGAGGAGGGTCTTCGAGGAAGAGGCCGCCGCCCAGGCGTTGGGGCCAGGCCCTGCGGGGCGGCTGTGCCTTTGCTGCGGCCTGGAAAGGTTCTGATGGAGTGTGCGCCGAAGGCTCCCGAGCAGGGAGGGGAAGGTTTGGGGTGGGGTGTCGGTCCCCCTCCTGGTGTGCCCGGCTGCTCAGCCTGGGCTGCGGCTGACGCCTCAGACACTAATTATTAATTATGCCGCCCTGAGCCAGCAGGCCAGCCGGGGCGCACTGGCAGGGACCTGGCCTGGCTGTGCGACCCTGGGACCCTGGCACACAAAAGTCCTCAGAGGTGGCCAGGTCGGTGTGAGCATCCCAGGAGTGTGCTTCCGCCCAAGCTCCCCAGGAAGGTAATGCCACACTCTTCCCACATCTACACGGGTGCTGCCCTGGCTGCCCGAAGCCCCCAAAAGCCGGAGCTGTCTGCAGAGGCTGAGGCGCAGCACAGAGGCTGAGCTGGGCCTCAACCTGGGGCTTAGGCCTAGGGGTCGGGGGTGGAGGTTGCTGCTTGAGCCAGTCCCCCTGAGAGGCCACAAAGTGGGGAGGAGACAGGGTGGGCTGTCAGGTGGCCCCGGCTCCCAGGACAGCTCCAAGGAAGTTAACTCCGCAGCCGTCTGCGCCCCCTCCCTCCCCATGCAAAGCTGTTTTATGTCCCTCCGCGTTGTGTCAACTATTTTATCTTTATTCCTTCTCTTTTTCTGCCGCCATTCATCTCTTTTTGTGTGTGTGGCTCCTTACCACCCACGGCAGCGCTCCTGGGCTGAGGTGTTTCTATACAAACTCCAGCGTCCAGTTGTCATATTAATTATTACACTGCGTAATGACTGAAATGGCCAAAATAAGGAGACTCAAGAGCGCTTTGCTGCTCAAAGATTCAGCAAAGAAGCCGGACAACAAAGCACTAATTGGTCCCCAGAAGCCCTCTGACAAGGCATGGAAGATAGGTTTCATAGAGCCCCAGGATTGCAAAGGGGGAGCGCCATGAATGGACCCCACGCTTCTTTTCTAAACTCTCTTGCTGAGCAAAAAAAAAAAAAAAAAAAAAAGGACCTCTGTTTGAATACTGCCCTGATCTTGAATACTATACCCAGCAGAGAAAAAAACGCACCATTTATTGTAAGTTTTTTTTCTTCGCCAGCTATTCAGGGTTCTCTGTGAAGAATCAGCTGGTTTTGTTTACCATGAAAGACCTTTACTTTATTTTCATTCTTGGAGGAGTGCGGAGCAGGGAGGGAGGACAGCCATGTGCCGAGACCACGGAGCAGGCCTACTGTAACAAAACAGGGTGTAACAAATCCTACAAAAGTTTAGAATGTATTGATTCTTTGGAGAGCTATATAGATTAACGACTTTCTTTATGCTTATCCAAGGAAGGTATTTTATCATAATGTAAATGGGCTTTTGAAAAAAAAAATAAAGCCTTAGCGTTCTGTCTCCTTATTTGGAGAACTTCAAAAGGACTTGTGAGGCGGCTGCAAATTACCCCCCAGCTTTCCTCCCTAACCAGAAAGCCACAATAAAATATAGTTGGTGATGTTTTTGTTTCGTTTTGCTATTTTTTTCTCTTGCAAAGGCATAGTGAAAAAGTGAAAGGAATTCTTAGTGTTTGGGTCCCGCCACGCAGGTGCGGGCCTGGCCACTTGCGCGGCGGTGCTGTCTGGTCAGAGACTATGGGCGGCACTCTGCCCTGAGCCACTGGAGGGAGGATGTGCGTGGCGGCAGACGGTGCCCTGTGCAGTCACGCATGTGTCCTCTGCCTGAGCACAGGATAACACAGTGCACCCCACCAAACACAGGCCCTGTGTTACGGCCACTGGAACAGCCCATGCCACTGTGCCTATCCTTTCCTCAACACGGCCAATTTCCTGTGACTCAAGCCACCCCCAAAGTCTGGTACCTGAGTCCAGAGCCCAAGGGGCCTACACACTCTCTGCTGTCCTCAGAAACAGAGCTGTGCTGAGGGTGCTTCACACAGGGCCTCCAGCCACACACCTGTCACCAGCCCGCTCTCCAGACAGACAGCACTAGGTGGCTGAGAAGGGCCTCACTCCCTCAGACAAAGTCGCACTCTGTGAGATCTGGGAGATGGCATGGGGCTGTTGGCACCAACCTGGCTGTGCGTGGAAATTAGCCTGGCAGGAGAGGTGCAGGGCCCAGGGTCTCGGGGCTTCAAGGCGGCAGGTCTGTGTGCAGCACGAGGAAGCCATCTTCTAGAGCAGAAGTCGGTCTCAGTGCAGAAAGCAACAGAAGTGTGGTCTGCCTGGACGACCAGACTCCACAGGGCCCAAAGGTACAAGCGTTAAAAGTCTGGTCCCCTTTTTCTGGAACCTCTCTATGCTGAGCGACACCCCAAAGAGTCAGTGTCAAGTGAGAATACGGAAGGAGGAAGAGCCGATTCCTGGCCTCTGGGGATGGCCATGGGACAGTTCACCAACAGCGTCTGACTCCCTGACAGCCTGGCGGTGGGCAGGTGAGGCCCCCGGTCCCACCTGTGGGTGATGGTTTTAAACTCTTCTCATGTAATTGTTTTTATTCCTCGTGTCCAGATCAACGGGAGCACGTTCAAGTGTCCAGGCTAAGTACAGCTCTGGGGAGCTGCTCAGAGCCAGCTACAGTGGGCAGAAGGCAGCCCCGGAAGGCTGACAAGGAGGTCTGGGCCAGCGGCTCTGTTTCAGCCATTTTCCTGAGAGGAGGACAAAGCAAGGCTACATTCCATTTTGTCCTGTGCATGGTGCAAAACTGCTTCCTATCTGCCTCACCTTCATGTACCAGGATCTCAACCATCTTGAAAAATGAAGAGAATTCCCTATCCTCAAAGGCCCAGGCAAGAAGCCAGATAGCAGTGGACTTCCACTGGCTGCCATGGTCATCACGGTGTGGTCCAAGAATCAAGGAGCAGAGCTGCCCTTCTGCTGTAGTTTGGGGCCCCTGTGTTGGTCTTTGTCCCCAGGTTAGAGCTGGTGAGTGGTCCTTAGTTTACTGGGGACGGACACGAGGACGGCTGTGGACGCCCAGGCCTTTCCTGTCTGTCTTTTGCTTTTAGGGCTGTAAGCTGAGAAGTCCTCCCCAGCATGTGCTTTGCTGTGACTGACACAGGTCCGAACCATGGAACCGACGGATCATGGGCTGGAACTCATGGGACTGTGAGCCCAAATATTGTTTTTTGTTTTTTGTTTTTTTTGAGACAGGGTCTCGCTTTGTAGTTCAGGCTGGCTCTGAGCTCACTATGTAGCCTAGGCAAGCCTTGAACTCAGCAATCCTCCTGTCTCTGCCTCCCGAGTGCTGGGATGACAGGCGTGCGCCACCACACCCAGCACTGTGGTATGTGGTATTGTGAGTCTCCATGCCCAGCATTGTATGTGATTGCCGGGGATCGAACTCAGGACCTTGTGCTTGCGAGGCAGGCGCTGGAATCACTGAGCTAACCCTCCAGCCCCCAAATATTCTTTTTATAAATAAATTATCTCAGGTATTTAGTAGTAGTGACAAAAGCTGCCTGAGCACCCTTCTATAGATCCTTTCCTGGGTGGGTTTTTGGGGTGACTTCAGGTCAGTTCCGCGCACCTCCCATGAGCACACAGCTCTGGTGTCGGGCAGGGAGACACTCCCACAGAACCATGTGCCCTGTGCTCGGACAGCCCCCCAACCGCGCAGGGGCACTCTCCTGGGGAATGGCGGCCTGAGTCACAGTCTGGGTCACAGGACCAGAGGCAGGACTCAGATTTGGATCCTGCGGCCTGAGTCCTTTGCTCCAAACTGGTGGCACATTTGTCTGCTCTTCTCAGAAGAGCAAAAGCAGAAACACCTGGTGCCACCTGAGTGGGCTGAGACCCCCAAGGTCAGGGATTCGAACTCTCAGGGGATCTGGATGCCCCAGCCTGAGGAGAGGTGAGAGGGCGGGGTCGGGTGTAGCTCCTGGGCTGGAGGAGGAAGAGCGGAAAGGACTTTGCAAAACTGTGAGGAAGCAGAGCCAGCATGCAGGGGTGAGGAGAAAGAGGCCACAGTGGGCTGGGGCAGGGGTGGGGGACACACACTATGGGGCTTTGGTTGAGGAGGCCCTTACTCTCACTTCTCCTGGACCGAGGCTCAGCACAAGCCACCGCAAAGCAATGGGATGGTTCACCTGGAGCTGTCCACAGCGTTCCTCGGCCATTCTGGCAATCGCAGCCTTGGGGTGGGGCTGTGGTCGGAGCACACACTGGCCATCAGCTCCTAGGCACGGTTTTTGAAATGGGTTTCTGTGGGCCCTGCAGTACAGATGAGGAAACCGAGGCAGGGAGAGAAAGAGGGCCCGACGAAGGTTATAGTTCATCGCTGGGGACTCTTGATCGTCACAGAAAGAGTTGAAGTTCGAAGGGAGCTCTGGGCTCTCAGCTGCACAGGAAGGAAAAGGCTTAAAGGAATGACTGTTGCCACGCTGCTTTCTGCACAACTTCTCCTAAGCAAGGGCACAGGAGGCAGGAGGGGCTAGACAGCTCCTGAACAAACCCATTTCACGAGGTGACTGAGGCGCCTGGGGCTTGGACAGCTCCCGCAGCCCAAGTGTCCAGGGACACAGCTGTGTGGACCTACTGACCCCACACTCAAGAGAAGCCCTGCGTGACTTTGGAGAGGTCGGTAGGCCGCTGTGACTGCGGAGCCCACAGGAGTCGGGTCTCGAGGTCCGCAGAACCAGCTGACTTCTGCTGGTGGAAGTAGGTCCTGTGCCCCGCAAACCTAGTCCTCTACAAAGAAGAAATTGAGGCAGAGAAGAGCGGCAATTCGCCGTGGCCACCCAGCCTGGCTGCTCACCGGGACACCTCGGCTTTGAGAACTAACAGGCTACGTGAGGGCGGTTCCTGGGTTCCCTGTGGAACCTTCAGAAAGACCGGTTTCCTCAGCGGGAAGTTCAATTAGGTGCAATTATCCGGGTAATTCACCACAGTCTTTCCTACACTCGGGGTTTTCCTCTGGTCAAATCTGCTGGTCTGACCACGCGCGCTGACGTGAGCCCAGCGCGGCCCGGCCAGGGCGCTGTTCAGCCGCCTCGCCCGCGGCGCCGCGTCCCCAGGCGATCCGGAGCTGGACAGGGTCCGGCCAGAGCGCGCCAAGGCCGGGCCCAGCGACGACGGCAGGCGTCTCCCCTCCTGGCCGCCGGGCTCGGCTCCCAGTCGCCTGCCACCGGCCGCCGGGCGCACGCCTGGGGCGGGATGGAGGCTGCGCCAAGGCGCCCGCGGCCGTGCGGCCCAAAACACAAGCCTGGTGGCGGGAAGCTGCTGCCTGAGCCCAGGTCGCCGGGGGGAGTGAGGGTAGGGCACAGGGCAGACCGCGCCCGCCCTCCCAGGCATCCCGAGTTTAGAGCTGGATGGGACAGTAGAGAACATTTAATGTAACCGGGTGTGGGCACAGAGGGGAAACTAACTGACCGAGAACCGCGGGGGCGACTAGAAGCCCGGCGTCGAGTCTTCACAGGTCCCCACTTTCCCCTCTCGTCTCCCTAAACTTCAGCCATAAAATTAGGTTCACACCCGGAGAACCCGAAAAAGTAAAAGCGAAAAGGAAGAAAGTAGGAAAAAAAAAAAAAAGAGCGAGCGAGCCCCGGCTTCCAACGCCTATTCCGCACTGCTCCCGGGTCTCCCGGGCCACTTCTGTCCAGACCTCTCCTGGATCTTGCCCTGAGTTCTTAGGGGACCCTGGGAGGGCTGCACCCCAAAACTTCTCTGCCGCAAACCCCGACGGTCGGGCGCTCGCCCTCCGCGGAGTCGCCCCCGTCGGGCCCGCCCTGAGCGCGCCGCCTGTTTATTCAGCCGCGAGCCCGGCACGCGCCAGGCGCACGCACTGCGACAACAAACCGGCTGAATGGAGTTTGCTCCGAGCGGGCGCGGGGACCGCGGGGGGGCCGGGCGGGGAGGCGGGGGAGCGGCCGGCTCCGGCAGCCGCGGGGAGCGGGCCGAGGCGGGGCCAGGCTGCGCGTGGGGCTGGGTGTCCCATTGAAAAGGCGGCCGCGCTCCGGCGCTGGCACTCGCCCTTGTGGCCGGGCCCGCGGAAGGCGCCCGACAGGGAGCCGTCGGGAGGGAAAGGAAGGAGCCTGAGGAGAAGGCTCCGCGGAACAGACGCCGCCCGCAGAGACACGAGAACGGGCGGGCGACGCCGCGGAGCGCGCTCGCCACTGACTCTCGCAGCTTCTTCCACCTTTTTTAATTCCAAGAAGGCGCCGGCGGCGGCCTCACACGCGAGCGCCACGCGAGGCTGCCGAAGCCAGCGCGGAGGCGGAGGGGCGGGAGGAGGCGGCGCGGAGGCGGGGGCGCGCGTTGGCACCTTCTCGGCGCCCACTCCTGGGAGTCTCCCGGGGTCTGGCGTTTTGAGAGCTTCCCCCAGGCTCGCTCCGCACCTCTGCCCTTCTCCCCTCTGCGATCGCGCCCCTGCGCCCGCCCGCGTCCCCCGCGCGCGCATGGAGAGCTCGGCGCAGATGGAGAGCGGCGGCGCCGGCCCGCAGCCCCCGGCGCACCCCTTCCTGCCGCCCGCAGCCTGCTTCTTCGCCGCGGCTGCCGCGCAGAGCGCGCAGCCCCCGCCGCTGAGCCCGGCGGCCGACGGCCAGCCCTCCGGGGGCGGTCACAAGCCGGCGCCCAAGCAAGTCAAGCGGCAGCGCTCGTCCTCGCCCGAGCTGATGCGCTGCAAACGCCGGCTCAACTTCAGCGGCTTCGGCTACAGCCTGCCGCAGCAGCAACCGGCCGCCGTGGCGCGCCGCAACGAGCGCGAGCGCAACCGCGTCAAGCTGGTGAACCTGGGCTTCGCCACCCTGCGCGAGCACGTCCCCAACGGCGCGGCCAACAAGAAGATGAGCAAGGTGGAGACGCTGCGCTCCGCGGTCGAGTACATCCGCGCGCTGCAGCAGCTGCTGGACGAGCACGACGCGGTGAGCGCCGCCTTCCAGGCCGGCGTCCTGTCGCCCACCATCTCCCCCAACTACTCCAACGACATGAACTCCATGGCCGGCTCCCCGGTCTCGTCCTACTCGTCTGACGAGGGCTCCTACGACCCGCTCAGCCCCGAGGAGCAAGAGCTGCTGGATTTCACCAACTGGTTCTGAGGGGCTCGGCCGGCCCGGGGCTGGGCTGACGGACTGCGCAAGCAGGTAGGTGGCCTTTGGGTGCGCGCGCGGGGCGACGGGGGCTCTCCTGGCCTCGGTGATTTGCAGGCAGAGGAGCTTTCTCCATGGAGATGGAGGATGCTTTTAATTTGTCAAGGCGTGCCAACCCACAGCCCTGGCCTCTGACAGTGGCTCTGCCCAGGGCTTGAAGGAGTGTGGGGTAGGGTGCTGCGGAGGCGCCCACTGCCCCTGGTGCGGACCTGTCTGTCCCAGGAGGCATCGCAACTGTCCCGCCTTCCCAGACCTCCCGTCCACCCCTGCGTCCCCGAGCTCATGCTAACCTCTCCCTTCTGTTTATCTTACAGGGTGGACCGCACAACCTGCATTTTTAGTGCTTTTCCTGTCGGCGACATTGGGAGGGAGCAAATATTAAACAAAATAAATAAAGGAAGAAATCACACACACACAAAAATAGCCAAGCAACCCCAAGCCCCCTCATCCATGCCTGAGATGCGAGGATCTCAGAAAAAGGGTGCGGGCAGAATTATGTCCTGCAGGGCAGGCATCCCGCAGGAGAAGAAGAGGACTGGCTCCTGGGTCTGTGCAAGAGGAGGCTTTCCGGCCGGGCTGTGGTCTCCAGACAGGAGCAGCCCATGCCCTGCAGGAACTGCTGCTTGTGCCACCTGGCAGGGCTGGCCCAGCTGGTGCCTTCGCCACTCACCCCCTGTCAAAGTCAGAGTGGGGCTCAGCCCTCTAGAAACGGGGCAGCCTCCTTGCATCTCACTGACCTGGCCCAGAGAACTGTGGACACTGGTCTGCAGTGACTCGAGCCCTGGAACCTCCTCCCAGGACCCCCCAAACTGCACCCCGTCTTTCCCACCATCTTTTCTACTGTTTTCCTCATAGAATGCTTCCAATCTTTTGTGAATTTTTTTATTATAAGAAAAATCTATTTGTATCTATCCTAACCAGTTTGGGGATATATTAAAATATTTTTGTATATAAGAGAGAAAGAGAGAGAGAAAAAAATTTATAGAAGTTTTGTACAAATGGTTTAAAATGTGTATATCTTGATACTTTAACATGTAATGCTATTACCTCTGCATATTCTAGCCGTGTAGTTCACCTTACAACTGCCATTTCCCCTATGTGGTTTTTGTAAAGAACTCTCCTCATAGGTGAGATCAAAATGCCGCCAGATGTGCTTCAGCACCAATGTGTCTTACTTTATAGATGAAACGTTGTTAATGTATTAATGATGTTAATTAAATCCTGTTCACGAAGAACAAAGTTTATTCAGCTACTGTCCAAACGAAAAGTGGCAGCCAGATGGTTTTGATAGGTTGCCTTTTGGAAATTTCTACCACTGCCTTTTTTTTCTTACTGTTTTATTACAAACTTACAAAAACGTGTATAACCCTGTTTTATACAAACTAGTTTCGTAATAAAACTTTTTTCCTTTTTTAAAAAGTGGAAATAATTAGCTGCCTCTAAGCTTTCTTTGAGCCCCAAGGATGCCCCATTATCAAAATGCCAAAGGGATGGGGTGGGTGGGAAAGGGAAGTAGATGCAAAACACACCGAGAGGGAGAAATGATAAAGCTAAGTGCTGTCTGGGTCTTACCCACCCCCACCCCACTCCCACCCCATCCCCACCCCCAGCAGCTGTGTGAGGGGCTCCAGAAAAAGTGTTCTGTTTTATTTTCTGCTCCCTCATTTTTGCTGCAAATGCACATGAACCTCGGGAGGATAAAGGCCTGCAAATGGCTGCTTCCTCCTTCAATAGACCGCACATGTGAACACCTCCAATGTGTGAACTGGGAGGACACCTTGTACCCCACCTTCTGACCCAAGCCACTGCCTGAGCCTCTTGGTGTGCAGCTATGTGGGGGCCCCAGGCCAGGAGAAGATGATGGAGCTGGAGGTTGGGGTGCGGGCAGGTCCCCATCAGCGGGTTTGTGCTTGTTTCACACACTTTCCATGTTGCTTTTAGTAAGAGGCACAGGGGATCTGAATTCTTGCAGGAGCTGGAGTTAAATAAATATTAGAAATGTGTGGTTGCTTTGAGACCCCGGCCTGTGGAAGCCTCGACTCTACCCGCATGGCGTGAGCTGTGTGTAAAAGTACCCAATTACCAAGATTCAAAAAGAAATTGGTGGGTTTTTGGCTGGCTTGCTTCTTGTCAGTTAGCAGGGACGTGATTAGAATCCTACTGGGCCAGGGCTCCGTGCTGGCCGCTGGCAGCACTTGGCGATGCAGCGTGCGCGTCTCCAGCCAAGCGGAAAGCCGGGCTCAGAGCACATCCACAAAACCCAACAAAGAGCGGGGGCCGGCACGCCTTCCAGAGTTAGAAATCTGGTCTGTGTTGGTACATCTATACCATTTAGTGGGGCAGAATAATCATTTTTTAAACCCCAATGCGTCGAGCGCGGCACAGTGCCTGATGTCACGTTGCTAAATGACCCTCTATAGAATGCATGGTGTGGCTTCAATTCCTTTCAGAGGGATGAGTGGAATTAAGGGGGAAAAAAATCAGTAAATTCCTCATCGCCATAAATAATCGACTTTCTGCCAGCAGTAGGCCAATTTAGAGCTTACTCGAGGGAAGTGATGCTTTGTGAGGTCTGCTTTTTTATTTTATCTTATTTAGAGGACCAGGCCTGACCCTGATTTCACATTCATTTAATTTAACTCCCTTTCCAAGCTTCCAGATAAGATGTGCAAAGAAAGTGTAGTGAGTCACTTATCACTGTGACTTCAATGTTGGGACAACGTTTCAGTCCCCACAAAGGGGTTTGGGGCCTTCTCTAGGTCAGGACAGATGTGCCTTCACGCATTTGTAAAGGGAAAACGCTCAGCTTCCTTAAACTCCAGGCAAAGTTAGCCGTTGTCTGCCATAGTGTAAAGACAAACTTGAGAAATTAATACACAAACACACACACAATTTTGTGGAAGCTAGGAAAGCACAGTGCAGGGATTGGGCGAAATCTCCTTACATCTGCTCTCCTTACTGAGCGACACAAAGCCTGGGCTTGTGCGGGAAGGGAAGCCCTTCCCTGCGGCTGACAGGCCACATTCAGCCCGAGGTCTCAGCCCCATAAATCACTGCTGCGCAGCCGCTGTGCTCGGTCAGCCTGGGCTCAGGGCTCTCAGCGCCACTGGGAGTGTCACCCCAGAGGCCAGCAAGGAGCCTCCAGGCTCAGCCCCTCTTTGCTAGGGGGGCGGGGAGGAACCCAAGATCCTGCAGTTGACTTTATTGACTGAGATATTTTCCCTACTCAAAAATGGCCTGGAGACTAGCAAGTGACTACCGCAGGCTCCTGGAACTGGCGGGGGAGGGGAGACTGCCAAGAGAAAAGCCAGCCCTGCCTGGCCGGACTTCGGAAGCACGTAGCCCCGCAGGCTGGGAGGGGGCTGTGGGGCATGGGGTTCAGCTCCCTGGCAGGCTTTGGTTTTTGTTTTTAATTTTAAAATCAGGAGTTAGAGGGACTACATGGAGAAAAATACATCTCAAGTTCACAGAGGTAGCTGCACCAAGGAAGAGAAGAGAAGGCCTTCTGCTGTTTGTCTGGAGTCCGGGGCAGCTCGGGGAGTGCGGCTGAGAAGCCGTGCTAACAGCCTCCTCGCAGAGCTGTGCACAGGACACCCCAGTCCCGAGGGCAGGTCCACGAATCAAGATGAACAGCTCACACGAGCTCTTGTGGAGGGGAGGACCAGAGGTGTGCAGACCTGCGCGTCTGTGGTGGCCATCCTTCCGTCCTGTCCCTCCTTTCCGGCAGGACTGCTTGGATATATCTAGATCGCAGCCCATACTTGGTTCTCACCCATAACACACCTAAGACCGAAGTCCCATTATAGAAGCAGAGCCAAGGTAGACTTTCCTAGAGGGTCCAGGTCTCCTTCCACCTAGGCAGCGTCCTGCAAGCTTTCCTCACCGCCCCCATGAGGGCTGCACCAGCTTCCCGCTCAGCAGGTGGGAGCTGTTCCCCTCTCTCTCCTTTCCCCTCCGCACCACTGCCCCCTCGCTCCTCCCGGGAGACAGGTCCAGGTCCGCATGGAATCTGTTGCCAGGACTTTGGCTCTGGTTTCCTGTCGGGCTGGGCTGTGGGTGGCCCTTAGGGGCAGCTAGGACGGAGTGTCTCTCTCCCTCACAGCTGCTCTGTCAGAGGCTCTGCTCCTCAGTCGAAGGTCACAGCCGCGGAGGAGGACACTTGGGTCCCACACAGCAGCTGTTGCTGAGGTCCAGGGCAGCCTCCAGCTCAGGGCTCCCTCTCGCTTTGGCTCTGGGCGCTGGCTCAGCCCAGGCACTTCCGTCCAGTCGACTCCTTCACTTACCCCTTCAGTAAGCACCCTTGACCATCTCCAGGCCCTCAGCCACAGCATCTTGGGGCCTTCTCACCCTGTGTCAGATCTCTAGGGGCTGGTGGGCTCTGGGTAGCAATCTTCCTAGGGTGGGTGAGCCCCACTCTACTTTCTAACTCTAGAAAGTCACTTCTCTCTCTGTACCTGCAAGTTTACAAAGAAAAAAAAAAGTTACTCTCAGTTTTCTCTTCCTAAACTCTTGAGCAGAGGTCCACCCCTGAGAGGACAGGAGGGCGTCAGGATTGCTGGTGAGTGTCCTGGGCATCAGGGACCCCCAGACTTGTGGTCATAACGTGCCTCTGCAGAGAGCTCTCAAGAACCATGTTGCATGGCAACTTTTTTGGCACTACAGCTGCTTGTCCAGGGTACTGGACGCGGGCAGCTACTTTTCCATGTTCTGGTGTAGGAAGTCTCTGAACTTCTCTCCCCTCCTGAGCCAGGAAATGTCCTGGGATTTCCCCCGGAACTCGAGGTGGCTGGAGTCAGAGGCAGGGAGGCAGCCGAGCCGCGGGCCCTCCGCGCTCCTTCCCAGCCCTGAGCCCTGGGCGCGGCTGGCGCGGTCCGAGACCTAGTCCTTCCCCGCGCGGGCGAGCGTAGGTTGTTCCCGGGCGAGCGCAGGAGAGCGGGGCGCAGTGTCAGGCTCGACGGGTCACTCAGGGGACCGCCGTCCAGCGGGTGGGGCCTCGGGGACAGGCCGAGAGGAGGAGGGCAGGGAGGGCCGGAGTCCAGGCTGTGGCGGCGCCGGCGGGAGGGAGAAGGAGGCGGAGGCCGAGGAGGAGCGGAGTGGAGGGAGCCGGCGAGCGGGGCTCAAGGGCTTCGGCGCGCTGGCACCAGCGCGGTCCGGACCGCGGGCCACGCGCCGCGGAGACGGGCGGGAGGTGGACGCGGCTCCCCCGCCTCCCAGCCTCGGCCGCTGCCCCGCAGCGCTTCTCCGGGCTCCTCTCCCAGCGGCCCGTTCCTTTCTGCCTCTCCTTCTGCCCTTCCTCTCTCGTCAGCCCTCCGCTTCTGCCGTCCTTCGTTAACCCTCCGTAGCACGAAGAGGAAAGGCAGGGAGAAAAGCAAACCGCCCAGGCTGACCCTGTCAGGCCGCGACCCTTTGGGGGGCTAGCGAGAGGACCTGGGGAGTCGCCCGGTCCCCGCAGGATGAAGTTGTTGTCCGGCTCCTCCGGGCAGCGGGGCTCTGCCTCCGCCCAGCCCTGTCAGCCTGGCCCCCCAGCGTCTCTCTACTAGGAAAACAGTCTGCCTCCTTTGTGCAGGTGCCAGCGGGGCCCTCGGCGAAAGGGAGGCCGGCCAGCCCTCTGATCAGACTCAGAGGTTAGTTAAAAGACAAAAACAGCTGAAAGTCTTCATGAATAATGCGGCGGCCCACCCTCTGCAGGCTCGGCCAGCAGCAGCCTCGCTCAATGCCGGCCACTTTGTTACGCTGCCGCCTGAATCGCCCCGCACAGAAAGGCCCAGAAGGAGAGCTCCCACAACTAGGGGTCGCCTGTCAGAAAACATTAACGCCGTCCTCTGCGGGCCTGTCAGCCCCGCCGCAGATACAAACTGCCATGGCGAATTGACCCTCCACCCGTGAAGCCTGCCCAGCCTGAAGGGCAGGGATTTGTGCGTCCCGGACTGAGACAGAGATGGAGCCGCCTCAGCCTCCACACGGTTTCTGCAGGGTCCTAAGGCTGGATATGCTCCAGCTTCTGCTTGCAAAGACTCGGCAGTGGGGTCACAGAAGATGGTCCTACAGACAGACAGATGGACAGAGCGTCCCCACAGAGCTGTAGGAGCTTTGGGTACAGGACAACATTTCCTCACGTGCTGCTTAACGAGGATGGTTGGAGGGCCACGCCTCTGACTTTGCTGGTGGTGAGAACAACCCTCGAAGGTGCATTTATTGTATTTACTTAGGTGGAGCGAGTGAGGCTCTGAGGGCTGGGGGTCTAGGCCCTGCTGATCTCGCTCATCAGGGACCGAGACAGGATTCGAACTCAGGTTTGCCTGACTCCAAATTCCCTGCCCTTCGCATCATAATGTAGCCCCCAGTTTCTCCAGTATGACCCAGAGGCCGCGCACATGCTTGTTTCCTTCTGAAGCTTGGCCCTATGTGTTCTTTCCCATGGTTCTTGCGATATCAAGGCCTTTGAACCTGTTTGAACAGCATCAGGCACATCCCCAATGCCATATACTTAGGAAAGGAAGAAAGCAATGAAGGCAGCAGAGGAGGGAGCCCTTAGAAAGGGGGCCCTTCTATTTTGTGTTGGTATTTTCTTCTGGAAGATATTTGACTAGGGCCCAGACAGAGAGAGAACCCAGACTCCTTGTGCACTATAAAGTAGGCTGGGGGCTGCACCCCTGCCTCCACCTCTGTGTAAGAGAAACTGTGACTCCCTGCCAGGCTAGTGGTGAGGGTAACAGAGGATTCCTGTGTAAAAAAGCTTGGTGTGGTCCGTAGCACAGAAAAGATGCTCTGAAAGACTTAGGTGAAAACCAAATGGGATTTAATCTTTTAGTTTTTGTGTAAAGAAAGTATAACCGATGTGCAGGTCCACCGGTGCAGCAAAAATGCTGGGCTGTTGCTAAGTCACCGGGGAGTTTTGTGTGCTATTGTTCTGCGGGGTCCATGCTGCCAGGTTGTTTCTTGGATCATAGAAAGACAGTCTAGTGGTGTGGAGAGTTTCAGAACCTCCAAAAAGTGCTCGGTCATCTTCTAGAAAGAGCCGAATGACCTCTCATGACTCCCTTCTTCCTAGTGGAGCAGGCAGGACATTGTCCTCGCATTTTATGGAGGAGAAGAGTTAAGCCCCTTGAAGTGAGTATTTTGCCAGGGAGGATTCACTGGGAAACTTAGAAAAACGCCTCTTGACTCATCCTCTAGGCGCTTCCACCTCTTTGCCTTCCAGAGTGGTTAAGAAATTTGCTGTCTTCCACCAGAACTGGGAGGAAAACTGTTAGAAGACCATGTGCAGGAATTTAGAGGATGGCCATCATTCTCATCGTGTTGGACAGATAATTTAATAGCTTCCCAAACTCCAAGATTAATGTTTGCTATCTCTCTGTGCCTTTTCCCCATCAATTGTTTCAAATCCAAAAATACCAGTAAAAAAAAAAATAGAAGGAAAAAGAAAAGCTACCATTTGTAAAGCCAGTAGTACTTAGTAATCCTTTAAAAGCTGATCGGGTTCTCTGTCATTTTTCACTTGTTCTCGTTCGTGGTCTTGGCACCTAGACAGCCAGGTGATCTTCATTCAACATGTTCTCTCTTCCATTTGCTCTTTTCCATCTTTCTCTGGACAAACTTCTTCACTGTCAAAGACACATTCGGTCCTCGATGTGTGATACCTTGAGATTGCTGGCCAGAATAATGGAAGGTTGCGAAGACAAGGCCACTCTGAGGAGATTTTATAAATATGCTATATTGGCTAACTATGTTCAAATACAGTCATCCTTGAAATATAGACTGGCCTCTGAGCCTTGCCTCCCAACCCACAGAGCACAGCACGTGGAGCTGCAGACTCTGACCAGAACGATGCAGGCAGTGTGTCTGTGTAACTTGCCGATGAGCTCTTTGCCGTTCCAAAACCACGATTAAACAGAATGACCAGGCATGTTGGCTTCACCAAGGGGATAGGATGGATCAGTGCAGACCCATGTTTCACTCACAGTGTCTCCATTTGCTGGGGAGACAGAAGTAAGGTGAGGAAGACAATGTAACACACAGGAAGCTCATCATGTTTCTCCACACAACTGCGTCTTGTCGGGGCAGCCACAGGGATGCCTGAGCACATCTTCCCCTGTTCTCAGGAGGGCCACCCGCTCCATTGGAACACACAGACAAGCACTTGCAATTGTATGACTTCTAAGGAGACATTAGTTAATGAGAGAAATACCAGATAATTTCAAAAAAACATGTGTTGTATTATCTTTTTATAATGTCAAAAAACTGTAATAACTGGAAACTTTGATATGGAATACTGGTTCAAATGATTGTTTGAAGTGCATATAGTGACATATCTTGCAGAATTTTAAATGACAATGCAGATTTATGTTCACTGACATGTGAATGTGCCTGTGATGTCATATGCATGAATGAAGAGAGTAGCCAACCAGAGGAAAAATCAGCATCTAATTATAGACACATACAGGTATGTTTCCCTGTACTTTTCACTTTTCTATTTATAATATGAATATGTATCAAACCAACAAATATTTCCCCATGTCCTGTTCTGGGTCCTCAGTGGACAGCAGTGCAGAAGGCTCTCATGTTCCCCATATAGTTTATGGGATCAGACAGAACTAAAAAACCTAATAATTATATATTTCTGAATTTTCACTCTTCCACAATTTTAAATGTTTCTTGAATGTACAATATCATTTAATTAATCTGTGTATTTTTACACAAATGGGTTTCTTTCTTTGTCTCTAAATTTTTTGCTATTTGTGTGTATAAAATTTTATAATAAAACATTTATAGATATCCATAACTATTCTTGAGACAGGTCTGTAGAAAGTAAAGTACTTTGTCAGACCAGAGTTGTTCTGAGAGGCTTTGGGATTCGTGTTTCCTAATTGGGTCTAAAGACAGCGACTCTGATGTAATTTCATCAGCAGGGTTACATGTGTCAACATCAGCACAGCTCAAGTGTTATCATTTTAGACAGTGTTGCCAGTTGCTAAATTTTCTTTTAAAAGCAATAGTTCACCCCCCCACTGCCTTTTTGAGTTTATTGGCACATTTTAGGTGTACATTTACAATCACATTCCTCATTGAAAATTTGTACCTGTACATGATTTTGGTTTCTCTTACCTTACTTGTGCCATTTGATTTTTTCTTTAAACGCTTACTCCAGGAATTTCCTCACACTGGACTGGAAGACAAGGGGAGTTTTGCTTACATATATGCTACTGGGGACTCTGTTGAAGTAGGTGGCTTTGATACAAAGCCAGTGTGTGGCAGGATCATTCATTTCAGCCTTTTGGAAGAGATAAACCAGAAAATTAACTTTAGAAATGACAACCGTGGGCAACATAAAGCCGCCAGCCCATAAAGGTGGCTTATGTTCTCAATCACATTTCCAGAGTCACATGGGCGGGATGTCCCCAGTGGTCCATCTGGACGAGGAGCAGGAGAGGGTTCCCGCAGACTCAGACTCCCCTGATGTCCCTCCCTCTCCTCTCCAGCCTCTCCCATTCACGCTGACCTCCCGGCCCTGCCCCCCACCTGCTGCTGGCCTGGAGAAGAAAGCCATTTCCATTGGCATTGGCTGCCTGGGGAGATCTATATTACTCCGGGGAAGACAGGAGCTGTCCCCATCTTGGTAAAGTGTGAAATTCGGTTTTGATTGCAAAGGGAAGCCATTTCAACGGGATTACACCGTGACCCTGTAGACTAAGCCTAGCCATATGGCCTGGAGACGCTTCTTCCTACGGTCAGGTAGCAGTGCATTGCTAATGACGTGGTGATGACACTTCCAAATGAAAAATAAAGCCACCTGGACATGAATAAAGGAGACAGAAAAATGACAAGATGCTGGTAAGCATTAGCAGAGCCCTGGACTTTCTGTGGGCTTTGAAGAGGAGTGGAAATTTGCTCAATTTATAAGACCAGTGAACAAGCTGTTCTAAAAGACTTTTGCTTGTTTGGCCCATAAAAAAAGATTCCTGTTTTTATCAAAAGGGATTCAGTGTTGACTCAGAGGGTGTTTAACCTCAGCAAGCCTCGGTTTCTTTGCCTGCTGCCTGGGCATAAAAATAGATTTTATGGGAGTGTAGGAAGAAGAAAGCAGGATCTGTGACAGTGACTGTGACCTGCTAACTGATGTCCAAGTAGGAAAGAAGATTTTTAACAGTTTCAAGAGAGAGAAATTACATCTGGGCAATTTAAATAAAGAGGGACAAAAAGAGCTCTAAGTAGAATTACTAAACAAACAAACAAAAAAACTGATTCCAGAATCAGAAAATGAGCTGAAACAAATGAGACTGAAAAGCATCTCGAAGGTCCCCCGAAGCGGCTAGCTTTGGCTTCTCCCCCTGCTCAGCAGCCTGCAGGACCAGTGATCCTCCTGACTCTGCCTCCCAAGTGCTGGGACCACAGCAGGCATCCTGAGGGTGCTCACAGTGCTGGGACAGCCCTGCTGCGATCCGCACTGCTTCTCTGTGCTCCTGGTCACTGAGCCCAAATCTGCGGTGGGAGCTTGTGATTGGTTCAGGCATAAAGGGAAGAGATGTGGGGAAATCACGTGTTTGTCCTTGTCTCCTTCTCTACTCAGCCATGGGCAGTGCCAAAATGCTCATGAATATCCTGGGGAAGTGAACCCGGAAGCTGGGCAGCCAAAAAAAAA
>PVIC010020171.1:0-29783 GCA_004025085.1 Thryonomys swinderianus | reverse complement strand
GAAAAGAATCAAAGTACTCTAGACACAGAGATAAGAGACCCTACCTTCTTAATTTCTCTGTATAAAGTTAGAAATGGGAGGTGAAACTAGACAAAAGGCAAATGGTTCCTTTAATTATTTCCTGCTTTTTGGAGTTACCATCACACTGGCACACTTATGTTTTCAAGTAATTAATGCAGAGCTTTAATTTATCATATTCTTGTTTTCTGCCTGTGAATTTGTAAGAGCCCAGCTCTGTCTTATTTGGAGCTCGTTGGAGCTTTGGTTGGAGAGAGTTTGCCCTTGATTTATAGGATAAACTGACCTCACTGACATTTAAAGGAAGCCCCTGTTCATGGGAAAGTGTGAGATCAGCAGAAATGGGGCTCACAGGGGGATCTCAATTTCTTAAGATAACTTCAGGCTTGTGCCCACCGACTGCCTTTTGTCTGGGAAGGCAAAGAGAAGCAGTTTTGGACCAAAACAGTTTCCTGGTACATAAATAGGAGAAGTCTAGGGGGAGGGTGGTGTTAAAAAAAAAAAAGCTGACAGAGATGAAAAGAAAAGTTTTCCCTGAGGGTCCTACAATCAGACCAACTGTCAGTTGGGAAAGTACTGGATTCTGGAGAAGAGCAACCCTTCATTGTAGCCTTTGTTGATGATTCTGGATGCCAGCTGTAAACGACCTGGCTTCTGACAAATCGGTGAATATAAGACAATGATTTGTACAAACTGAACTTCCCTTTTAAGCACTTTATCAGATGGGCATGTTTAAAATCAAGTCATAATGTTTTGTCAAATGTGGCTCTTCTGCTCATAGGACCTGGAGACAATTATATATTGCTTCTAGTCTTCAAATCTTTCCTTTTTAAAATTACAGCGGTTCAATATGCACAACCCTACGTGTCAAGGTAATCATTCTATACAGTGCTGTACTATGCAATTTTCCTTTAAAGCTCTCTCAAGAATAGAAAAGGTACTATTCTACTTCCTTCCTTAATGTTTAATTCTACTTTCATTTTCTGAACATCTTTAAAGATTTTCTTTCTTATGCTTTAAAAAATCACGTTTGTGTGATCCTGCCAGTGACACCCATAGTTTTTTTACTTTTTAGTCAGATACACATAGCCTCACATATTCAGGGTACAGAGTCTGAGTGTGCAAGGCACACCCAGGCACACACAAGGCGAAAATCCATGCACATACATTTTGCACGTGTAGTGTCCACATCATTCAGTTATTTGTTTGCAAAGGACTTTGAGGTCTTTTGTTCCAACTGTTGACGTAAGTGCCAGATCCCCAGGGCGCAGCGAGTACTTCTCTGGGTGTCTCTGAGCACAGCCCACGCACCCTTGGGTTCTGACACTCCATTTGCAGCCTGTCCCCGTCCTGATTTTGTCACCCTCCCTCTACTCAGCCCAGAGTTGAGATCGGGAAGTGGAGAACAGGACTTTCAACCTCAGCGGTTCTTTCTTTGATTTGGGAAAATTCTCAGGTTTCTTCTACTCATTTCCCTGGGGAGACCAAAGAAGGGAGAAGGGAAATCAAAGCTCACTGAAAAAGGAAAAAAAAATTACCTTCCTGCAGACTTGGGTGGACCGAGTAAGTGGGGCCTACTCCCAGGCCGGTAAAGCGTGCCCAGGTCGCGGGCAGGAGGCCGCTTTCGGGCCCACGCCGGGAGGCCCAGCGCAGGCCGCGGAGGAGGAGCTCGGACCGGCGCTCGGTCGTGGCGCCGGAGGGGCGCGGGCCAGGCCCCGGCCTGACGGGTCTCCTCTCCCCAGCAGTGAGCGACAGCTCCCCCTACCACAGCCCCAAGGTGGAGGAGTGGAGCAGCCTGGGCCGCAGCAACTTCGCCGCCGCAGCCCCGCACGCGGTGAACGGGCTGGAAAAGGGAGCCTTGGAGCAGGAGGCCAAGTACGGTCAGGTGAGCAGCGCGGGCTGGGCCGGGGCGGCCGGCGGCGGCGGCGGGGCTCCGGGGACCCCGGGCCGCTGGCTGCGCCGCCTCCCCCGAGGGAAGCCCGCGGGCCGGATCCCCGCCGGTGGCGGCCTGAGCGAGGCTCGGCCCGGGAAGGCTTCGGGCCCGCCGGCCCCGGGGCGCTCTTCGCACCGCTCGCAGCCCGGCTCGAGTTAACCCGGGAGCGACCTTCCGACGGCCCGGGCCGGTTCCGGAGCAGCGCCCAGGGCGCGCGGCCTGGGACGGCGGCCGCCACCGTCGGAGACGAGCGCGGGCTGTGCCTCGAGGAGGGAAGAGGGGCCACCAGATAAACGTAATCAAATGGCCATTTCCCGATTAAACGTCACGTCCTAATCTCCCAGGGGAGATTAGTGAGAAAACCTCAAATTATACAGACTGGCTGTGGACCGCTTAATTTTCCTTTCCCTCCTTCAGTCCTTTGACTCTCCAGAAGAAAAGTGAAAACATTCCTCTTTCTTTTTTCTTTTTTTTTCTTTTTTTAAACAAAACAAAAACTCTAAGCAACCGCTTCAACAAAAGCCAGAGTCTGAGTCTAAATTCCTGACTATGCTAACTAGAGTCAAGAATTCAAAACTCACAAACGGGACTTTAAGACAGTGTAAGATACCTCTGGAAATTTCTTAAGCCCAAATTACAGTACCAAAGCCTCAGAATACTTAGTTTTCGTTTATTTTGATGTAAAAACTTTCAACGTTTTCTTGGAAATCAGCTTCTAGAAACTAAGGGGAACTTGGTACACTTATTCATCAATGGGAGATCCTAGTCAGGAATTTCTCCAAGGTATCCTGTTTCCACCTTCTCTTCCTTCCCAGATTTTGTTGAAGTAGGGACCTTAATCCGCATTAGTAGAGATCCCACGCCAAGGAATCATGGAAAATAGCGAGGGAAAACAGTTCTTTTCTTTAATCTGTTTCCACTGTATAGAATGCATTGAGATGTATAAGCAAGTTTGTCATTTTCTGTTACAAAACCGCTGTAATTTATAGAGAGGCAACATATACAATGGCGAAGAGTTTTGACCTTCTGGCACCCCTGTTTCAGGAAGCTATTCAATTTTTTAGAGTCTTCATTATTTCATCTTTAAAAATAGGAAAAATACTCCCAAGTTCAAAAGAAGATATGGGGATTCGGTGAGACAATGCAGTCATATGATCCATAGTAAACATTCCATTGATTTTTTAAAATCAGCAATATTTAAAAGAATATACTTTGTTTAGAGAGCCCATAGTAAAAATAAACTCAAGGCATTTCATTACAAACAATAGCAAGTGTATATAAAGCACTGATCATAGAAACAAGTATTTAGTAGGTGCTTAGGGCTTTTTACTAGGTCATTATTGTGAAGTATAGAGCTGAAAAATAATCTCTAATTTTCCTGTGTAGGTTGATGAGCCCAGTTTACACTTAATGCTGTCTCATTATATGAAACCTTTTATAGCTATTTTTACTTTTCTGTTGAGGATATATAGCATTAAAGCTTGCATAGGATTTGTTAATTTATAATGGACCTCAAAGTTAATTTGATAATTTATCTAAAATTTTACACATGGTTTCAAATCTACTCTCTATTATGAATATTAAAAATTGATTAGCCTAGCCGGGCGTGGTGGCTCGTACCTGTAATCCCAGCACTCAGGGAGGCAGAGGCAGGAGGACTGCTGAGTTCAAGGCTTGCCTGGGCTCCATAGTGAGCTCAGGGCCAGCCTGGACTACAAAGCGAGACCCTGCCTCAAAAAAAAAAAATTGATTAGCCTATATACACTAATTTTAAATGATTAAACAGTTTTATAAAGGGAGGTAATTTAAATAAATGGTTGAATCAGTATTACCCTGAATAATTAAAAAGACTAGTTTTTCTTCCAGAATAAAAATATATTTACATTAAACTAACATTTGAAAAATTCTTAACTGTAACATTACTGATCTGTATTTCCATGTACACAGGTAGGTAGAGAATTCATGTTGCAAAGTTTCAAAACTTGAAGAGCTTCTGAGTATAATGTAAGCCAGTGACTATCATTATTACCCAAATAATGCTGAGTGTTGATGATATCCTAAGTAATACGTCAACTTTTCCTGTCTTTTTCTGAGCAGTTTTAGACTTTAGATACTGATTTCAATGAGGTTAAATTGTATCAACACCTGGTCATCAAATGCAAAGCTCAAATGCATTGCATATATGTGTGCATTGCCCTTACCAGTATTCAGGGTCGCCTTGGCTTCTAGATAGAACTTTTCAAATGTCTTCATCATATTCCGCCCAACATGTGAACTCTGGTAACATTTCTTTGTATCCTTGAAAGTCTTTGACAAAGGAAAGGTGAATAGTTTTGCCATAATACTTTCAAGGCACTCATAGTTACTAAACAGTTCAGTATTGTGATACTCATTTTAGTTTACTATATGAAAGAGGAAGTTGAGAGTTCAGGATCATAGTACTGAGAGCAGATTTTCTTGGAAGACACCTGTAAAATTACCAAAGGGCTAAGCTGCCAGCTGATTATTGAAATTATTGACTTATCCAATGGAGCATTTCTATTTTTACCTTAAACTGAGTTAAGACAGAAAGACACCTGGTTCCTACTGATGCATATATTTCATATATTTCAGCTATGTACAGTACCTATCTTTTGCTTTTGAACATTAGAATACTAACATTTATCTTATGTGTTAATATTACTCTGTAGTTGATTTTTTAGAGTCATGCAGAAGCCCTTACTCTGTCTCTAAAGAGAGAATATTTATTTATTTTATTTTATTTTATTTTTTTACCTGCTTTTAATATTGGGCTAGAAATCCTTCCTCTCAACTAGTTGCCAATGGGCACACTTTTGTCTGGTTCCTAATGATTGGTTCTATTCTGTGAAAAGTATAAAACCTCTGTTGAATATAATCAAGCAGCAAAGAACACTACATGGATAAACAAAGGGTTTGGGGCATATTTGTCCTTTTACATGGAACTTGGTGAGTTGATGCCTCACTGTATTCAAACACTTTATAATTATATGGTTCTTGAAAACCTACACAAATGTTAATACTTTCTCAAAAAATACTGTATAGTACCCTAATGTATTCATTTTGGGCTAGCATAATTTAACTCAACAAATTTAATACTGGTTACAAATTGAAATGTCAAAAATGTAGTCTATAAATACTTGAACTTCAAAAAGCTCAGAACTTAAAAACTTGCAAAGAGAGTTTAACTCAAGATATGATTTAATCTGCAGTTCTCATGAGGATACACTAGTGCATTGTGTTTGAAATGAAGATAATACTTCAGAATCCTGGATGTAATTTTCTGTTGCATTATTTTTAAAACAGGCTGTCCTTGGGAACATACTGTTCTCACAAAAACTGAAATATAGTTGCACTGAATTTTCTTTTGAGGTTAACTTTTGCTAAATAATTTATAAGAATGAAATCTTAGGCAAATGCAAATAGTCTTTGAAATTCATAATGAGATTATGGAAAACATTATTTGACCTGGTCTACTTTGAACCAGTAGTACTTTCATACAAAATATATATTATATATATATATATATATCTCAGTAAAATTTGTCATCTAAAATGGTAGGAAAAGGTTATTTTAAATTCTGGATCTTCTTACCACAGGAAATGATGAATGTTTGAGGTGATGGATGTATAAAATACTGGTTTAATCATTGTACAATGTGTACATGTATTGAAACATCACACTGTACCCCTTAAATATGTATGATTATTGTGTCAACTAAGTATAAAATAAAACTTCGGAAATAAAACAGTTTAAGGCTACATCAATTTAATAACATTTAGAAAAATAAAATTCTGAGAACCATTTAAATACTGTAGCAGTTTCCTATTACCTAGAGACATTTAGATTCATAATGTGATTAACATAATTAAGATCCTTTTAAGTGATTAGTGAAACCATATTTATAAGTATCACTTAATTTTATCAGATTTATTTTACTAGATTATTATATTATGGATAATCAAAGAATGGTAGTCAGAAAGATGATTTCACTAAAAAATCTTATTTTCAGATTTGGAACTTTTTCTTGCTTATGATATTGAAATTCTAGGTGAACTATTACTCTGTGGCTAAAACTACTTCACCATAAAACCAACATAAACTAATTTTATCAGAAGGGTAGGACTAGATAGAGCTGATGAGCAGAAGACGGATTGCCAGAGGAGCTGGCAATGTTGTTTTTTAAGAAAATGCTGAGCAGACAATTTCCAGAATTTGAAAAGTAGTTTGTAATTTCTAATTGCAGACCAGTTGTAATACCATTTTTTTCTCAGTTAGAAATGTTTGGATACTAATGCATTACCATTTTCCTGGAGACAGAGGAATAAATTGAATGATCATAAACCAAAAAATGAATGACTAAGTTAGAACTTTTGTTTACTTTTTCTAACAGCTTTATCCATTTTTCTGACTTAAAGTGTAATGTGTATCTGTGGTAAAGGGTGCCTAGCCTATTGTTCTTAAAGCAAGAGTATCACATCTTTTGCTTTTACAATCCTGAAGTAACTTAAGTTTATAAAATTTCATGGATGGGTCCCATTTGGGGGATACAGTGTCTTTAAATAGTTTCTACTCTAGTCTTCTGCCAGTACAGCTTTTTAACAGATTCATTAAAGTTATGCTATAAAAACTGGAAAACCTAGTTTTCTAATATTTTGCAACAAGTGGAATGAAAACTCATATTTTCATTGATCTTGTGATAACCTTTGCTAGAACTACATTGCATCTTAAGTATTTTTCTAAGCTTTAGTATCTGGGATAAAAGCCGTCTTTTCTTTAAAATACTTAGTTTTTCCAGAGTAAACAGTTTGGGTTTTTGTTTTTGTTTTGCCTCCTATTAGTAAATCCCATTCTTAAAATTAGGTAGAGGACAGTTTGTTATTTAGAAGACCCCTTGCACAGTTTCCTTCAGTGGAAATAATTCCATGGCTTTCACGGAAGATCTACATGATAAAAGGGGTTGATGGATTGAGGTCTTATTTATGGAATATTTGGGTAAAGTCATTTTCAAAAATGAGATTTCCATTACATGCCCATTGCTGGGGTTTCATTTGGAAAATTTGTTTACTCTTCCCTGGGGATTCCATATGTTAGTTGATTTATAAATCATATTTACAATCCAATTAAATAGAGTAATTTAACATGTTTGCTCCCACTATATTTATGGTGCACATTTGGTAGTCTCTACTCAGCCTAACTAGCTTTTCAGATTAATTACATGCCCTCCACTGAAAACATTAAACAGATTTGAGGAGTTTAAGTCATGTACTCCTCTACTGCAAAGAATAAACAAACATCAATGCTACCTGTAGTTGTTTTCTTTGCGGTGGAAAAAATCTGCTCTTTCAGTGATTGGTTCATAAATAACAATTATTTTTACCAAGTAGAGATTTATATATTTTACTAATGTCAAGTTTCAAAATTAATAGCGAGAAAATTGTTGTGATTATTGAGTTAGTAGAATGCACGGTAACAGCAGCAGGAAGCAGGTACATTTTGAAGCATGTTTGTTCTTTTTTGCTTATTCCTTTTTTTCTAAATTTCTAAATCTAAACTCCAAAACTAAAATGCAAAATTAAGACACTGTCCTCCATCACAATCTGGGTCATTATTTGATCTTAGGGAAAGCTATGTTTTCCTTCCCCCCTTCCCACCTTCTCTTTCTTTCTGCGAACACTTTAGCCTCCCCTTGACTTTTTCTACAACATGAAATCACTTCTCTGAGCTGTTCTTTGTATATTCTTTCTGTCATACAAGGGGAATTTTATCACTAAAGTGACAGCATGTATTGTGGATTTCAAGGAACACTGATATGTTTTATACCACTACAAATAATAGCATAATGCAAATTTGATACTTTATCTGATACTAACTTTTCTATAGGAAAAGTTAGTAATTATTTTTAAACACTTGACAAATGAATGTAGTCACAGAGTAACTGAGGCACCTGAAGGGAGACCTAAATTCGGTGTTTTACTTTCCAAGTTCCAGGAGCACTAAGATGAGAGTCCAGTCCAATGTGGGTTCTCAGGAGCATATTCCAGGGCCCATGGCCCTGAGCAAAAGGAAGCAGGCCCACATAGACACTGCAAAAGAAGAGCTAAAGAGCCCAAGCAAAGGGCTCAACAAGCAGCAATCATTCCAAGGGCCAGGCTACGAGAAGGGAAGATGACAAAGCAAGTTTCAGGGAACTGTAATTCTGAATGGTAGGTTGTAAAAACAAAGAAAAAAGAATGGGTAGGAAAAGTATAGCTGTCATGGAAAACAGAATTCAACAATAGATACTTTCTGCTAGCTATTTTGTCACGTATATTAAATCATTTAATATCATGCATTTGTAAAATGTTGAGTAAAGGATGAACCCAGGGCCCTGCATGTACTAAGCATGCATTCTACCACTGACCTATACCTTCAGCCCTGGCATTGTTTTTCTGGGCACACAGTGGCATCAAAAGTATTAATTACTAATTAATGCCAAGAGAGGGCTGGGGATTTAGCTCAATGGTGCCACTGCCTGCCTTGCAAGGGCAAGGTCTTGAGTTTGATCCTCAGTATGGGGTGGGGGACACATATATATATACATACATATATATATATATATGTATGTATATATATAATTAATGTCAAGAGAAGACTGAACTAAATATGTGAGTGAACACCTTTCTAGGACTGGATTGAAATGCTCCTACTCCATATTAATTCCTAGCACATTATTGAGAAATCTTGAATAAAAGGCATCACAAATATAATCTCTATGTAATGCTGAATTTTCCCCCCTGCAATTTGATAGCTACCTTCATTATTTATTCCCGATAGTCATAAAGTATATCTTCTTGAAATGTAGCCAACCTAAAAAAGGGGAAAATCAATTTTTTAAAAGAAGAAACAAATGAAGATCTAGCAATAAAGAACAGAACCAGAAGAGGAAAGATCTTTTCTAAATGTCATGTTATCAAAAGATGCCCTAGTCTGAGATTAAATTGTATCTGTCTTCTAGCTGTTCAGGCAAAGCAGCATTATACAGTACAGAGGACCCTGCAGCAGACCAGGGTGATACATTCTTTTAATATATGTTAACTGAACAGGAGTAATGGAATAAACCTCTCCATCTATATGTTCGTATCTAGAAAGAAGACCATTTTAATTGACAACAATGATACGCAATAATAGTTCCTTTCTTAATAATGGTGTACTTTGTTAAAATATATAACTCTTGGGGGCTCTTGAAATTTAAATTTTCATTTAAACTGAACATTGTAATATATTTCATACATATATACCATTATTTTGTAATTTGATATACTCAGCAGTTTACAATGAAGTAAAGTCCTCATAATTTTATGAAGTTTGATGATTGTGATATAGGTGATATTTAAGAAGTTTTGCTTCCCCTTTTCATTCCCATTATTCCAAAAATAAAAATAGCACACAAAGTATGGAAAAAGAAGAACACGAAGTATGTATTTTTATAGACCACATATAGGATTGATGCCTATGAATTTTTTTTCCTATTTTGTCAGAAATCCATGAACAATGCTAAGTTACATGCATATCTTCTTTATATTGAGAAAAGTTGAGAACCCACCATTGTATTCTCATTGATATGGGGTGAAAAATAATAACCAAATGCAAGGTCCTGGGTTCTAGCTCTCGTGTACGCACACACAGAAACAAAAAAGAAATCTTTATATAAATCTTTATGTTTTAATGTAATTAGATGTAATGTAATATAAGTATCTAATTTGTGTCTGGTTTACTTAACTCTAAAGATTAAGTCGGGTTTCTAACACAGTTCTAGTATTTATATTGTATTCTCACTAGGAAATAAGTTGCTGTGTTAGTCCATTCATGTCACTACCAAGAAACAGGACTTAGTTTATCTCTAAACAGTATAGAAATTGAGGAGGAAGATTAAGCCACTTTCAGAAGGGTGCGGAGTGTTCATGCCAGAGCAGGATTAGAAATCAGGGTGTTTTTGGTGTTGTTAATAGTAACGATAACAACAGTAATTTACTGGATGCCAAGAGAGCAATAGTTTCTAGGCGGGTTTGCCTGTCAGGACTGCTACATTTTGTTTGCAAACAAAGATTTTACATCTAAATTCATTTCAAGAGATTTATCCATGGGGTTTAAAACACTCACATCATACAGCTCAGAAACTTTGTACAAAACTTCCAATTTCCAAACCATGCATATGGAGTTCTTTTGTTTTTGGATAGGCAGTTTCTTTCTGATAAAAATAGCTGTGGAAAAATACTGTCAATCTTTGTCTAAAAAAAAAAGAAAACCGTAACAGAACAGAACAAAGAGCCAGCAAAACCTTTACAAGACAAACTGCCTGATTACCTGTCCTTTGTCCAACAGGCATTTGAATGCAACATTTTAAAGTGTGGCCCATGTTTTATTTGACAAAATCTTGCTCATATTGCGTTTCGAGCACAACAGCCTGCTCTTTGTACACTTCTCCACTGGAAGCGAAAGCCCCACCAACCAGGCCTGTCACAGACCCCTCGACAAAAGACCAAACAGATAACAAGTTCTGGGAAAGCCGGCGAAGGCCACGCAGATAGCTGAAAAGTCTAAGAGTATTTAATCACCATTGTTATTTTTTTTATTTAAAAATTTTTTTCATCTTGGGGGCTTCATACAGATACATATTGGATCTTGACTGTTGTTAGGCCCTAGGCACCTCTTTTTGCTCTCCTAGCCATTATTCATTCTCTCCTCATCCTGTCCCTTTCTGTACTTCCAAGGGGGGGAAATAAATACTGTGAATTTTCTGGTTGTAGCTTCCTTAAAACTTCTGTTGGAAGAGTAATAGTTTGCTTTTTGGGGTGTGTGTGTGTGTGTGTGTGTGTGTGTGTGTGTGTAAGTAGCAAAATGGAATGATTTTAGGGAATAAGTAAGATTAAAAGAAAAAAACAAAAAGAACCAGAAAGCCAGCACGTCACTCACTCACTCAGAATTTACTTTCTGCTTCTTTCTGGGACCCTGCGAACAGATGACCACCGTAATGTGATTTTTTCCCCCTCTTTTCCTCTCAGGCACCAAATGGTCTCCCAGCTGTGAGCAGCTTTGTGTCCGCATCGAGCATGGCTCCTTACCCTGCCCCGGCCCAAGTGTCGCCTTACATGACCTACAGCGCAGCTCCTTCCGGTTATGTAGCCGGACATGGGTGGCAACACGCCGGCGGCACCCCACTGTCCCCCCACAACTGTGACATTCCCGCGTCGCTGGCGTTCAAGGGCGTGCAGGCGGCCAGAGAAGGGAGTCATTCTGTCACCGCTTCCGCGCTCTGATGGAAGATTCCCTTGTCTCCAGCAGCTACACTCGGGCTCCGCTCTCAGCACAGCCCGCCCTGCTCCCAGGCTTCCTGGCCCGGCCCTCCTGTACCCCACCCCCTGCCTCGACGGACTCACATCCTTTGTGCTGATGACACTTAAGTATTTCTTGCCATAACTTCTCTCTTGTGGAAAACCTGACAGGACTTCAGGATTTAAAAACAAAAGCGATGTTAAGGAATGAAGCGTTTCTGTTGCTCACACAGTTTTAAGGTAGCAAAGAAACCTACACCCCTCAAAGGGCTTAAGGAACTTTTAAGACTAGTCTTTGGTAAAACCACACGTGTATATTTATTCTGAAGCAACCGAGGTTTTGAAACGTGCAATTGTTGAGATTTTGCAAAATCAATAAAAGAAAACACATGTAGAAAAGAAGTTACGTTACACCCTCTAATCAAACAAAGTGACTGAGTAAGCCTTAATTTATCATTAGGAAACCAATCAGTAATTGACTTGAGTGATCCTTTGTCTATTTTTAAGAGATGACCTATTTCGTTTTAAAATACGTGTAGAATTCAAAGCAACTTCTCTATTTAGCTCATCCTGGCGTTTTGACTTGGGTCCAAATGCAGCAATGTTTATGTTTTCTATCGGTTTGTAAATATTGACTCTGGACGGCGGGTGTGTCTTCATGCCTTGGGGTACCCCCTCTCCTTTTCTTTCTTTCTTTTTTCTGCCCTACCAAGGTGACTTTCTGGCGATGTCTTTATTTCCGTTTGGTGGTGGGCAGCTCCGGCTCCTAGACCTGGGCCTGCCCCGGACTCTGTGTGTGCAGTCAAAGCTTCAGCATCTCATGAAGGAAACTTTTTATTTCTGTAGCAGAGGACTCAAAAAGCAGATAAAGCAAGCCAGTCTCCCACCTTGTACCCTAATCAAACAACACACGTGCCAAGCATATAAAGACGAGAGGGTGGAAAATATCTGAACAAGAAGGCTCGAAAGGAAGTCACTTAGAAACACGTTTAATGTGAAATGTTTTGCAAAGACACTTAACATGAACTTTCTGTTAAGAGAACCACTGTGAAACTAAATTGTACTGTTATTGTTGGCTTACCTGTGTGTTCAATAGTCTCAGCCCAAAATTGTGTTGTAATTTAAGGAAAATGGAAAATCTTGCTCTAATGAATGTAATAATGGCTTGCTGTGAAGTTTACGTTGCTGTACAGGAGCATGTGTCACATGTAGGTAAACTGGTGGTGGTATCGAGAAACACAAATGCTATTTAATTTTAACAAATTCCTTTTATTCATTGCTAGAACACAGGACAAAGACTGATCAATCTTTGTAGACCAACCTCTTTTTCACTTTAATGTTAATAGTAGAGCTGTGGAATATATGTGTGTGAGCATGTGGTTATGTGTTGTATTTTAAAACATTGATTTTCTTGGGCAAAATTTTAGTTTTCCTCTCTTTTGTTTAGGAAGTTCTTCCTGTTTGACCGTATAGGGTTAAAAATACATTTTTTTTTAGGACATTGGTACAATTCATCTATTGGAAAATTAATATATTGTAGGGATATTTTTGGTATTAATTCTGTGCAATAACTAAAAGGGCACCTCACTCAGTGTGGATGTTAAAGATGCATTTGTTAAGTGATTTTAATTCCTTCATATCTGTGCTGTGCACAGCGATGTGGCAATCCAGTTCTGCCACACAGGTTTCATGGCTTCATCTAAAACTCAGACAGCTAGATCGGCTAGTTTTCCAAACTGCCCTGATGTAAACAGAAAGCAGATTTCTGACACATACGTTACGTGGGAAAAACTGCTTTTTTCACCAGCAAATATTTTATAGAGAGCTCTGAACTGCATTTATTCCTAAAGTGACCGAGCTTCAGTGCTACAGAGAGAGACTTAGAACATCAGGGGAAGAATAAGCGGAGGGCCCATGGACTCTCAGGGCCGAAGTCTTCCTTTCATCTTGAGAAACTCCCATTGGCATCTGGAGTTCCCAGTCTGGGGAGGAAAGAGACTATAAACCAAATGGAACAAAGATCCAATCTAGTATTTTGGTGAGGATTTTAAACCCATACCAGGCAGCAACTCGCCTGACATCCAGCAAAACTGACGTAAGGTACAGAATTATTCTTTATCAAATATTTTCAAGTGGCTATGAGGGGGCCTTTAAAAACTATCAGTTGTTTGTATGGAAACACACTAAATGTTATTTTCTTTATCTAAATTAAGAAATCTCTTGTTATCATTATTTATAAAATTTTCTAGTTCTTGTATTTTTAAAAATCTAATAATGATATCGCTGTTTTCTTTTTTTCTTTTCATTTCTCTTCCCAGGCCTTATTTTAACAGTTAATTCATATGGAATAATTTTAAAAAGACAATAGAAAGCCCAAATACAATTTGCTATTCAAAGCAAATTATGACTTGAAGCCAATTTTAAAACTGTGAGAAGGAAAATGGGATGGGATATGGGGTTGGGACTGTTTGATTTCTAAACATTAATGTTATTGGTTAATGTTGACACATTTCCTGTTTCTTCAGGGATGATGTATAGTGATTTTGAATTAGCAAATGCACTCTTCAGAAATCTTTTTCTGTCTCCTTCACAAGAAGAGGTGAAAGGTTGAATTTCATGGCCTCTATGCACACAATGCTCTTACAGGACACAGAGTATTACCTGCAAGGATAGAAGGCAGTCGTGTAACACAGACACACTCATTTCTATTGGTTATCTGCTTTTAATGACCCACTTATTGAATATTGGGCTGAAATATAAATTAAAGAAACACATTGGAAAGGATGTACAGCAGAAGGCTGTGTATGTATATACGGTATGTTCAAAAGCCTTTTATTTTTATACTTCAAATGCTCTAAATTAATAAAAACTAATAACTACCATGTAATCTTCACTTTTTGTTTTCAAAATGCCTTAGTAAAATAGCCTCACAGAAAAAATATCCCAGGGTAATGGTCAAGAACGTGTGCCCTCTAGAACACGCAGATATTTTTGTAGACTTCTGCTACTGAAGTCGCAGCAGCAGACACAAAATTCACTCTGGTTATGTCAAGGTCCAACAGGTCATTTTTAGAGTGCATGTCAGTATGGGAATCTTTGGAAATGCTAAGAATGTTCTTTTGTTTTGAAAGATTTTTCTTTGCCATAGAGCAGACAGTATTGTAGTGTAGATAGCATATTTCACACCTGTAGCTGTCATTTAAAACCAGCAACTTGGAAATGTAATTTTAAGAGCTACATGTGTAAAAGATTTACAGAAAGATATTTGGATACAAAGACAGAGGGTGCAAGTGGGCTCAAAGAGTGCTTCAAATTTGTGATTTAAAATGAAACCATCTCAGCAATAAAACCTGTCTTCAAAATGACCTCTGCAAAGGAAAATGTCCAATATAATTTCTTGTATTCTATTTGTAATCAAATAGATAGCATGATTTGAAAATAGCCATTTAACCAAGTGAATTTAAGAAAATAAAGCTGAGGGCTGAAGATTCAGTTCAGTGGCATCGCACCTGCCTTGCAAGCACAAGGTTGTGAGTTTGATCCCTGATACCACACACACACACACACACACACACACACACACACACACACACACACACATGCTAGGATGTATATTATTAGTAAAGAAAAGCAACAGATTTACATTTTAGCATAGCACTCAAAATTAAGCATTTTTTAGAATTAAGCATTCTTAAAAGACTAGCGCATTTAAAAATATTTTGTTTCTTCTCTTTATATATTATTTATGGAAAAAAACAATTCCTTACAGAAATCTTTAAATATTGGCCTTTTGGGGAGTCCAATTTATCTCCAAATAATTATTAAGGAACTTGCCACAGGATGATTTGCTTTCAAGAATTTGAGGTCTTTTAGAAAAAAATTATCATTACAACGAATTTCATTATGATGCAGTATAAAGATTATATTGCCTTTATTGATTGATGTTTTTATTGTTTTAATTGATTAGTACAGGAGTGTAGTACATAATTACATTCCTTGTGGGAAGTCGGTGCATGTACATAACACATCTTCATTCATTTTCCATCCCGTTTCGCTTTCCTTCCCTTCCCCCATCTCTTGGTCCCCTTCCTTTGGTTACATGTTTGCAGTTCATAATGTTTACATGCCTTGTGTGTTTATATACTATTTTAATATTTATTCATACACTTCCTTCTGTTGCTTTTCTTTACTAATTTCTTCTTATTTTGCTCTTATGCAACACATCTGATTTCTATGCTATTTTCCTATTCAACTTATATACTTCATTGTGTCATATTATTTTTCTTATCTCTATCCTCTGTCATCTCTGTATGGCTACCATCTGTGTGTCTTACGCTACCATCCCAAACTACCTAAGGGTCAAATCTAAAGCATCAAAATGGGCTTTGCTCCTGACCGAGCTGGTTTCCCGTCTTCGCTGCGTGCCCAGCGTAGCTGGCCAACAGCGTCTCCTCTCCGTGCGGCTGCACAGCCTCCTCTCCCTCCAGGGAAAACGCGGCCCTGGTGGTCACCAGTTCTCCTTCAGCCATGAATAGCAGTATTCATACACCAGCAGCATCACTGCACCTCCTAGACAAGAAAGTAACTTTTTCAAAATCAAAAATTCCGTGAAGTAGCGTTGCCTTTCCCCATTGTTTTTAAAGTCCATGGAGTCTCAGGCAGCCTGTCTGGCAGGGGCTGTTCTGGAGCTTGGATACATGGATATAAAACTATTGTGGAAAATTCTCAGGGTAAAAATCAAGACCATCTTGTACTTCTAAATACATTTTTTCCCCATGAGTCTCTGCAACTTTCATCATTTCTCATTGTATTCCTTTTCAGACTTTTAATTTTTAAAAAGTAAATAAATATAGACTATTTAGTCATGTAAGGATATGTGGCTTTCCTGTCAACAGAAACTTTCAGATTCTTCATATGTCAACAAAGGATTTATCTTGTTTTGTTTTGTTTTGAGACGGTATTGCTTTGTAGTTCAGGCTGGCCTTGAACTCACAGCAATCCTCCTGCTTCTGCCTCCAGAGTACTGGGATTACAGGCATGTGCCACCACGCCTGGCATTATGGTATGTAGTTTTGGGGGGGGTCGAACTCGGGACCTTGTGTTTGCAAGGCAGATGCCAGAACCACCAAGCTAAATCCCCGACCCCAGAATTTATCTTTTTTCACTTAATAATTAGCATTGTCTCAGTGGCATTCAAGAAAAAAAGTCTCTAAGATGGTGTTTGATGCGTGAGTCTTTTTTCTTAGGCTTTCCAAATGGAATGTAATATTAAAAATAGCTTCTCGATGTTTGTAAAAGTCTATATTGCAAAACTCAACAAAAGGAGGTTGGAAGCTAACCAATCATTTCATATTTCTGCCTCCAATGTACATAGATTTGAGCCTGAAATTCTGGTACTGTACTTGAGTGGCATGATACCACCATTTGTCTCAGAAGAGAAGAGTTCTATACATGGCTGCAAAGAGGTTTGCTGTGTAGAGCAGAAGCAGGAGACGATTCAGGGAAACAGGCACTGGGGCCCGAATGCCTGGACACTGGGAGAAGCATTTGCATTTTGCATTTTCTCTGGTGGAGTAAATAACATGTGTCCTGTAACTTAGGATAGTCTCTAAACTGTGTGAAAAATAGGACGAAATAAAAATGTGGACACATATCTAGAGCACAACATTGTGAAGATGAGACTGCCTCACCACAAGACTGACTTCTTTTTTTTTTTTTTTTCTTTTTGAGACAGGGTCTCGCTTTGTGGTTCAGGCTGGCCCTGAGCTCACTATGTAGCCCAGGCAAGCCTCGAACTCAGCAATCCTCCTGTCTCTGCCTCCCGAGTGCTGGGATTACAGGCATGAGCCACCATGTCTGTATTGTGGTATGCGGTGTTGATTGTTGGTGGGTGTGTCTCCACGCCCAGTATTATATGTGGTTACCGGGGATCAAACTCAGGACCTTGTGCTTGCGAGGCAGGCACCGGAACCACCGAGCTAACCTTCCGGCCCAAGACTGACTTCTAATGGAGGCCAACAGAACTTCATTTGGATTGTAGTTATTCTGTACACACTCCATGTGACTGTAAGCACATATGAGAAATAACTATATTCTTGCAATTTTCATTTTTAACCCAAGAAGATAATTCTGTTAGACCTTCTTGGCCTTCCTAGGATTCTGGCAAACAAAAAAATGATGCATGTTGCAAGCGGCTAACATGTATGTGGTGGCTGTGCTTGCTCTGAACTGTTCACAAGGTAATGCAAAAATACACAGAACTGGGCTGCTCTTCTGTCTACTGACATCTGGAGTTCGAATCACAGACTTTGTAGAAGGTTCTTGATTGTTGATAACATAACGCTGCTAGAGCTGTTATAATATTGGCTGCTTTTCTAAAATGAAGCATGAAAATTCCAGGTTCTTTTTACTTCTGTCTGTCACTCTTCCTCTCCTTTCCCAACTTCCTTTCCTGTCTTTCTCTCTCTCTCTTTACATTTTGATTGACCTTATCTTAAACGTCTTATCTTTCTCCATACCTTCTCCCTTTGAAGTTGCTAGGATGGGCACATTTGAAATTAAGTGGCGGCCAGGTCTTTGATTGACGTCGTCAGTTACTCAGTTTTGTTTAGGTCGGACTATAAGTTCACAATGACTTTCCATTGGTTTTAGCACCACACCATCTCAAAACCCCTCATGCAAAAACACTTAAAAGCCCAACCAAACATTTGCAAGCCTCTAACAAAACTTGGGGTCAGATTATTTAAGAGTTTTAGGTTAAGGTTCCAGTCAGTTGTTCTGTAACTGAATGGTGCTGGTCACCACTCTTTTTAGCCCCGTTCTCTTACGAGAAAGCCGGCTTCAGGCCAGTCCTGTGATTTTTCTCTACTGTTAGGTTTACTCACAGATTTTTACTGTGTGGTGAGGGCGAGACATCACATACAGTAAATGCAAAGATGTACAAAATCCCCAATGATCGTTATTAATGGCTTACTTTTTCACACACAAGCCAGTTACTCACAGAAGGTAGTTCTGAATCTTAAATGTGAGGCACAATCTATTCGTATATATCTGGAAATGTGAGGGAAGGTGCACTGTGAAAGTTTTTTCCTAAACCCATAAAAGTTTTTTCTCAATGCATACTCTGTTCACCAGCTTCAGTTTGCAAACTGTTGTTCTCTATTTCAGATGGACAGGAAAAGTCATCTCTGGGGCTAAGGTCTGAGGCAACTGTGCCCATGTGCAAGTGCAGAAAGGGAGGGAATATTGGTGTGAAAAGGGAGGAATGGCAAAAGGCCAGCAGGAGCAAAACGTTTCCAAAGAGGATCACTAGTGCGTCTAAATAGGGGTGCATGAATCGGGCCCCCCAAAATGTGTGGTTGGGTTGTACTTATTTACAAAGCAGTTTATAGTTCAAGACTATTTGCCCAGTGCTCGAGTCTGCAGCAGTCATTTTCTTTCTATTTACATAGAAGCAGCTGCTTCTCCCCGTGGGAATGGCAGCCAGGTGTTCTGTTTCATACTTGTGTGGGCTGGCGTCCATGGGTAAGGCTGAGCCAGGAGCCGGTACCATCAACTGACAGAGGCCAGGACACTAAGGACCTTTCAGTGGCATCTCCAGGCCGCTGGGTTGACTGAAAAGAAGTAACTAGCAGCTCATGTTGCCAAGCTGTCCTTCTTTTTTTCTTTTTGAAATGAAGCTGAGGTACAAATGACACTCAACTGAAAGTGGAAGAGAAGTTTTTATCGGGTGGGTTCCTGACTCAGGTTCCTCCAGAGCCTACTTGTACTTTGGTGTTCAAACTCCAACTAGTTGAGGGCTCTTTCCTCTCTCCTTAACCTGGCCTTTGCCGTCCACTGGCCATCCAGGTCATAAACAGTTCTTTATAGACAAAGGTAGAACATTTCCAAGGAGTGCCTTCGGCATCTTGAATATTCATACTTGAATACGTGGGCATCTTGAAACCCACAAGGTTTCCATCTCTCCAAGTGTGGAAAACTGACATCGTTTTGCTGATACAGACACATACCAAATGTAGAGATACTAGAAGGCAGGACAAAATATAAAAGTATTACCTGGTCCAAGTCGCATAATCTTAGGAATCAGGCCTTTGTATAAAGCCAAAATCCTATAATCAGAAGGAGAAGAGCAACAATTATATTCTGAAAACAAAGGGGCTGGGCCTCAGTTTTACTTAGATGCCAGCTCAGCATTTAAAAAGAAACGCTTCGAAATTAAGCCCAACCCAAACCTGACAATATCTGGCTTTGTATTCTCTGCAGCAAACTGAATGAGGAGAAAGAGTTAATCAATTCTTTATTACTCAGGCTATGCTGGTCTGGTCGAATCAGAAACATGACTTTCATCATGTGGTGGTTTTTGTGTTCAAGACATGTGCTGCCTTCAAGATAGTTGTGTATATGGACAGAATGGCTTTTGTCATTGAATTTAAAAGACCATAAACTCAGTCCGCACATTAGGAAATATGTTGCAGTTTAGATGAAAATAATAAAATATCATTTGTTTGCTTGAGAATAAAATTAGTGAGGTGCAGTGAAGAAGTGGAAAATCAGACTTAAAAAGATGAGAAAAAGGCACATTTTTAAAAAACTTAGCCTTTTGCAATTCTCATATTTAGTTCTCCCAGGAGAACATAATTAGATGGCATTTTGGTTAGATTTATGGTCAGAACGCTACTACTATCCACCTATCTACTAGTAGGGCTTACAACACACAATAGCATATTATGTAAACTGACAAGTCAAAAGCTCGTCTTCCCGTGCTAAGGCAAACAGGCGGTGTAATGCCTGATCGTGCTGCATGGCACGATCTCACTGGTATACGAACGTGTTGCCAACATCTCATTATTGTGTTCTCTTGCAAAATTCGTTATGTATTCCGGGAGTTCCTTAGACACGCCCAGTTTAGGAGGCCGTACTGGTCCTCTTCAAACTAGAAGGACAATACGGTCTTAACACTATTTGAGCCTTGCACATTTATTAAAGTAGGAATGTGTTACCCTTCTTCCTGATAGACTGCGGCCATTGTTTTAAAACAGGTTCTGTACTTGATCTCTCCAGGAACTGGCTGAGGCCCTTGGATCCGACTTTTGGCCACATCAAAAGGGATGTTAATGACTGAGGCTATTGTCCCCGAGAGAAGACCAATCCCAAATTTTCTCAAGAACTCTAAGGTTGGATCCTAAAAGAAAAGAAGAATAACATAACAGAAGAGGAAATAGAAGCCCCTAAACTGGTTACACGCCATAAAGCAATATGTATTTAAGCAGAGCACTGCACTGCCCGGCACCCTCCTGTTATTCCAGCGGAACACATTAGGATTTCCTAGGCTGGAACTTGTTTTCTTGACAATCCCATTGGCTATGTTTTTACACATGGTCTAAATTGCTGAAGTACACATTTCCTCACACAGGATTTATAAACACAGTTCATAAAGAAAGACTGGTATGGCATATGGGGATGATTTGTATAATTGGGCTTCACAATGTACTTAGTATTACTGTATCAAAACAGGAGAAATCCAAGCACACTATTAGCTAATTGGCCAGAATATTTTACAAATGACAGCAACTTCCACCATGAAGCCTACTAAAATGCTCATTTGTGTGTGGACCCCCAAATGTTAAATTAAATCAAGGCTACTCTCGGTCTGCTGCTATTCCCCTCCAGGTTTTTTGCATTTATTTTCACGTGTAGCTGATCCACTGTACTGAGAAGTGCTAGCTTCCTGTTATTAACAAACCAACTTGGGGCGGCCGCGAAACAGCCTGTGACATTTTGTGCATTATACACAGTAGTAAGTTAGTGGACTAATTGGATGAAGAATTTGCAACTCATTGTTCCTGAATCTTACTCTTCCTTCTTGGTAAAGGAGAGAGAGAGAAAGAGAGAGAGAGAGAGAGATAGGGAGGGAGAGGGAGAGGGAGAGAGGGAGAGAGGGAGGGAGAGAGGGAGGGAGAAAGTTTTTATTTAAATTTAGATCCTTCACATTGATCTGACTTGATCTTCTACCCCTCCCTGGTCTGCTTTCTGACATCAAAGTATTTAATTAGCTCTTCTGTGGGAGTCACTTTCCTTCAGACTATTTTTGTGCCCAGTGGGCTCACATTATGCTTTGTTAAAATGAATTTTCTGGGAAGTTCTCATTATGTTTGCAGCCTCAGTTCTTGCCCTAAAGAGAACTCGTATCACGGATTCGATGCTGCTGACTCTGACCCACACCTCATCCTGTCCCCGTCCTCTCTTTTGGTCAGTGTTTCAGGGACACCGTCACAGAGAAACAACATGAGGTTATTCTAGCACATTCTTTTATCCAGCAGAAATACTCTGTTAAATATGAATGAGCGAATGAAGTCAGGCCTGAACATTGCATTGTTTCCAGCTTCTATGAAATAGGAAAACTTCTGGAAGCTCTGAAATGTTCACCTGAACCCCGAGCCAGCTACCATCACAAGACTCCTATGAGGCTCAATATAAAGAGCAAGGGATTCAGTAATAATTCTTGGATTGGGGCCATACAGGTGCTGGGGAGGTTTAAAGGGATTTAAAAACCAACAGGGTGTTTCTACAGGAAAAACAATGCAGCGATTGCAGTACGAGTGAGGTGTGTTTAAATAATTCCCCCTCCCCCTATTTTTTTTTTTTAACAAGGAGAGAAAAATGCCTTTATGTTGCCCTTCTCCATTATGGCGCAGAAGCAGGACCCGAGCTTCGGGGGACAGTGCACTCAACACTAGCTCCAGCTGTCTGACTCGGATGAGCCACTGGGCCCCGTAGAGCACAGTGAAGGGAGGAGGTGTTTCATACCTACCCTACCTGTGACTGTATCGCTTTCCTGAGGGATAAAAGTGCCAAGCGAAGTAAATGTACTCTGAGTGTTGTACAAGCCTGGCAGAAAGTAGGTAATATTATTACACAGCCTGTTTTCAAAAGAGGCAAAGATGGAATGGTTCTGTCATGGTACCTCTGTAGCGCAACCAAATTCACTTTCTTTTTCTGTTAAGGACAAGTGTAAAAAGGAGTTCAGGGCACCTCATCAAGCGTTCTCCCTCTCCCATTTCTTGGCACATTTGCCGAGGATCAGGAGTGAGAATGGAGGGTAACTAGGACACCCAGGGAGGTCCCTGTGTCTGAGTCACTGCTGGTGATCAAACCCTAAGTCTTCGAGCCAGCGAAGTTCCACAGCACAGACGGGTGTCGCACCTGAGTTTTCTAACCATTGTCCAGCACAACAGTAGGATCCCACAGTATTTCTCAGACCGGGCCGTGCACCACGATCACTGGACGGCTTCGCAAATAAAGATGTCTGGGCTCTGTATCAGCTGGATCTCTGATTCAAGGCTCAGAATCTCTTGGGAAGGTAGTCTACAAGTGATTTTAAAAGCTGCTCACACAGCTGGGCATAGTAGCCCGGGCCTGTCATCCCAACGCTTGGGAGGTTAAAGCAGGAGGGTCGCTGAGAGTTTGAGGCAAGACTCTGTCTCCAGAGCAGTTCAGCTGAGGCCTCATTTTTGGGAACTAGAGGTTTTGGTGCTCCACACAGGAACCGGTGGCCAGCCGCTACCTCGGAGAGCGTTCTAGCCAGGGGAAAGCTGCCATGAGACGACTTGAGGATATTGCTACTGAGGCCATGGCCAGTCAGTCTCTTCCTCCGCTCCACAGTAGCTTTTTTTTTTTTTTTGCCAGCACCTCAAGCTGGGACTGGGTGAGCCAAGGAGAAACCTCGCTGTGTGCCGGTTCCCTGTACTGGATCCTGTAAACCATCTGGAAGGGAATGCAGCTCTCAAATACCTCTCCTGATCACCTCTGATGGCTATCTCGCTCCTCTGATTCAAACTTTCTTTTCTTTTTGTTTGTTTGTTTGTTTCTTTTTCTTTTCTTTCTTTTTTTTTTTTGTGGTACTGGGGATCAAACTCTGCCCCCTGTGCTTCCAAGTTAGGCTCAGTACCACTTGAGCTAAATCCCCGGCCCAAACTCCCGTTATCTTCGTCAGGTCTTCCCACCCTCAGGAACCCAGGCTTCACAAAGCACCTTGCCTGTCTTTTCAGGTGCTTCTGGTATCTTTCTACTCAGAGATCTTTCGTACTTGCCTGTTGCATTGAGGGTAAAGACAAAGCATCTCATTAGGCCTGTGATTTCTTTCTCATGATACGCTTCCGGTTTATCTTCTTGCCCTCTCGTGCTACACTCTTACCTCACTATAGTCACACTGGTTAACTCACAGTTACCCACATATTCCAAGCATTTTCCCAAATCTCACAGTGCTCCCAAGCTTTCGAGGACATGGGTGTGGACAGATCCAGTTGGTGTGTGGGAGCCCAGGCATTCACAGGTGAGGAAGGCCAAGCTGAGGAGGCCTGGCCTAGTTTAGGAGGATAGTTGAGGCACAAGTGTAGCCTCTACCTCTGAATTTTTCAGTGGCCTTGGGGAGCCCCGTGATATGCCACTCTGCCCCTTTTAGTCTGATCACTATGTCATTTCAGCTCATAGCTGTAGATCTGCGGCCTTCCTGCCTGGCCTCTTCCCTTCCCACAACCATCTTATTCTAGGTGAGCGACAACCCTTTCTCTGCTCACGGAAGAGTTAACAATTTTAATAACACTGAACATTTTTGATTTTTTCCACCAGATACTGGCAAGTGTAATTATTTACACATTGTATAAACCAACCTTTACAACGTTGAGGCAATAATTATTATCACTATTTTTTTATACAAATGAATTAACTGAGAGGTTAAATGCAAGAAGAGAATTTTTGTTTCACATAAGTGAACCCAAAACTTCCTCAAAGCTTATTTATTTTTTTCCTGATACTTCTAAGTGCTAATGGGTGGGCTTGAGGGGGTGGCACTCTAGAACCTCTTAAAATTACAAGCAGTCTTCCTGTGTGTGTGTGCATATGGACTTTTCTGGGGAAAGTGCCTAAGATTTTTTTAGGCTTATAAAATGTTAAAAACGATAAATACAATCATTACATACTGTAAACTTGTACTAATAAAAATAAATGAAAAAGGCTTGAAAATAATGAGAACATTTTATCTTCTAGTAAGTTTATAAACTATGAATAGGGCAGTGTAGCATTTAAAACACTGCAGCCCAAACAAGGAAGTCCTAGTTTTCACATAGAGTTACTAGGTAACTCACCTTAGTGAAAAAATCCCCACATAAATTACTGCTATGGAGTTCTGTTAAATACATCTCAACAGCCTTTGGATTCTGGGGTTCTCAAAATGAAGTTCTTGTTCACCATCATCAGCTCTATGTGGACACTTATTAGAAATAAAAATTGGGAGTCCACCCCAGATCTACTGAGGAGGGAGCTCAGTAATCTGTTTAAGTTTCTGATGGATGCCAAAATCTGAGAACTTTTGCTTAACTCAAGTTTATGATCCATCTTCTTTGGATCCCTGGGCTGGATAGTTGATGTTTTAAGGTATTGTATTTATTTTGTATGTATGTATGTATGTATGTATGTATGTATGTATGTATGTATGTTTGGGGTCAAATCCAGGGCCTCATACATACTAAGCAAATACTCTACCACCAGGTACATCCCAAGCTCTGCTAAGATTTGTCTTAACCAATGGCCTGACAAGGCTCTGGATGTGCTGAGAAACCTTTTAAAGGTTTTGTGAATGGAAGCAACCCTTTGCTTTGTTAAGGCTACAGAAATAAAAGCCCTGCTATTAACTCTTCAGCCTCTCCCATTCAGTCTCTCAGTCCCAGAGTAAGAATGCATAGCTGTGGGGTTGCCTTGTCTCATATGCTGCGATATTAGTATTATCTTTTATAGCTATCTGTATTAGTCTTTTTCCTCTTGCTGAAGCAAAATACCCCAATACATAACTTAAAGGAGAAGTTTTCATGGTTCACAATTCCCAGAGGGTTCAGTCCATGGTTGGCTGGCTACAACCAGAAATGACATGGTGGAAGGGCATGGGGAAGGGCAACCCACAGGTGCCGGGAAGCAGAATGAGAAGGGAGAAGTTGGGGACAAGAATATATCTTTCCATGTCATGCCCGCAGTAACCCACGTCTACCTCCATTATCCAGCTACCTTCCCAAAACTGGACTTCTGAACAGATTAAACTTCAGGGGAACATTTTAGGTCTACACTATAATACTATCATGATAAATAATGCCATAATTGCTAAGTTATTTATTACCAGGAACAACAACATATGTAAAAGTATAATATTTAAAATAAGTAGATAAATAAAATATAACCTCCAAGTTCAGCACATAATACTATTTTACAGAGAAGGACATAGTTATACAAGATAATTCTGCTTGTAAGGGGTGGAGCCTAGATTTGAGCCCAGGACCTTCTGATACCTAAGCCTATCTGTTGTATTATATCACATCACTTCTCAATCATCATTCTTTTGTCATTTATCCAACCAATGAACATTTACCGAGGTTTGGTCCTACACTGGGAGGTAGAGTTGTATAAGATCCAGAGAGTGAATTAGGGGTATCTGTCTAATAAACCATCCTAGTACAATGTGACCAGTACTGAAGACAGAAGAAATGCAGGAAGAAATACGCAGTAGGGACAAAGAGGTTAGCCCTGGGATTTCATTCTCAGAGTCCTGGGAGACGGTATCTAGCTTCTGCCTCCTACATGTGTAGTCACTCATTGTTATCTAGGGTGTTATGACAAGTCATTATTGCACGTCACCATTGGCTGAACTGTCTGTCATGAAAAATCCCGCCACTTGGCGCATCATTTTGCTTTTTTGCCACAGTTTATTTTAAAAACTGGAGTAAGAAAATAATAATGATAAGACACTATGTGCTAGAAGGGGGGATACATATTTTCTGTATATTTAAACTTAGCAACTTTCTGGAGCAGTTGAGGCCCCACGTTCCCAGGAATTTCCTAATGTACAAGGGGATATAGGTTTGAAATGGTTGAAAGAGATTCATGTATCTGTTGTTTAGAAGTGAGGAGGCCAAGATTATGAAGCTCCCCGGGATTGCCACTCACAAACCACTGCAGTTAGAGACATGTGCGCCTGCTTCTCAGGACTGTGTCCTAGTTCTACATCTGAGATCACCTTTCAGAGGTAGACTTTTAAGAAGTGGCAAATAAAAATCTCCCAATCGCAAGACTAGGAGTTGAACTCAGAATGTTACTCAGCCTAAGTCAAACAAAAGAGATCAGGACTAAATTATGTAAGTGAACATTCATATTGATGAAAAACCTGTTGTTATTAAAATATACAACTTCCATAATTAATTCCAACTATTACCAATTAGGAAACTTCCATGTATCAACTGACATTTCTTACCCATAAACTTAATTTGTTTCTCTCCAATTCTCTGCTCAAATGCAAAAGTAACTAACCATCACTATTCTCAATATACTTTATCAGAGTTAAAAAAAATTACTATAGAATTCTTTTCTCCTTAAACTTAAAAGAAAAACCTGACTGGAGATTTAGCTCAGTGGTTCTGGTGCCTGCATAGCAAGCACAACGTCCTGAGTTCAATCCATGCTGACTATATACCACGATATCGGGCATGGTGACTCACACCTACCAGTAATCGGTACCACATACCACAGTGCCAGGCTTGGTGGCTTACGCCTGTCATCCCAGCACTTGGGAGGCAGGGGCTACATAGTGAACTCAGGGCCAAACTTAAAAAAAAGTTTCTTTGAGATATTTGCTTATAAGGAATATGTATTATTTTTCTTCTATGGATCTTTTTTCTCAAGTATTTTCAGATATTTTCCCTATAACTACAGTTGAGTAACCTGAAATATTAAAAGGAATATTATGTTCATTAGGAGAATGGGAAAAAATAAGAACTAAGATATATCATGTACAGGTACAAATTCTCAAAGATGAATGTGATCATGTTGTATACCTAAAATGTACAAGTAAACTTAATATAAAAAGAATACTACATTTATTAACTTCATTTGTGGTAGCAATCTGAAATACACACTTTTTTTACAGCATTGCAGATTATAATTAGGGACTTGTGCATGCGGAATAAGCTCTTTACTACTGAGCACATCTTCGGCCCTTTTTGAATTGTATTTTGAGCCAGGATCTTGCTAAGTTATACAGCCTGGCCCGAAATTTGCAATTGTTCAGCCTCAGTCTCCTGAGTAGCTGGGATTACAGGTACGTGTCAACATCCCCAGCTCAATTGCCACATCTTGATCATTTAATTCCTTTGCAGACACTTTAAGGCTAAATTTACACAAATAAAAAACCTGAGAGAGAAGGTGTAACTTGTCAAAGAAACAGCAAATACTAAGTGCTCCTAGAATTGAAGATTAACACCATCTTCCCTTGCTAGACTTCTCTGGCTGTTTCTGTCACTTTCTTATCTGTGGGTGTGTACAGGAGGAGACATATTTTACCAGGCCCTCTTTAGGGAAATCAGTGGGTTTCTTTGACAGGACATAATATTCAAAGACTTTCCATGTTTTAGCAAGAGATGCTAACAAGTGATCCTAAAATGTTCGCAGCTCTGATGTTTGATAACCTCTGAAAATTCAACCAAAACCACCAACTCATCAAAACAGCTAACATTCAACACAGTACATATTTGTAACTAATTTAACCATCAAAGCCAAAGCACGCAGCCAACAAAGACAGCATCAACAACTGAAGGCAGCAACACTTGAAGAGTTCATGTGCACAGAGGCCAAATATGTCTCTCCTTTTACCTTCCTCAGCCTGGGCTCTGATGCCCTACTGAGTGGCTGGCCAGCTGGCTCCTAGCTTGATACAGAGGGAGCCACTGCCTGTCTCACAGGCCTTTGTGATTAGTGTCTGGCATCTTCAAGAAGACATTCTGCGCAGAGATGTGCCAGAAGGAGGGGATTCAGGAAGAGGAGGGAGCAGGATTTATTAGCTAGTGAGAGTTGGTAATGGTGAGGGAGACCGTGCAGAGAGCGAGCCACTCTGCAAAAGGCAAAGTTGAGCAGGACACAGAAGGAAGGCTTTTCATGTTAGCGAAGTCAGCCTCCGCAGTGTGTTTAGGCCTCGTCTTGGGACCTCTTCTCACGTCATCTCTATTGCCTTTTCTTTCCTCCCTGGAATCGAATAATCCTTTCATTTCTCTTGGTACTACATCAGGTAGGTAGTCTTGTGAGGACTCGTGATTTTTAGGGGTATCAAAAGTATTTCCTTGCAGAAAGGACCTTTTCTTTCTGTTGTAGACTAGCTCATTCCATACCCTCTGTAGCGCATCCCTGTCCATAGCGGATGGGGGAGGGTATTGTGACCCTGTCCTCCATTTCCTCATGCAACAAAAAGCAGGACAAACATGGTTATGACATGTCCCTGTGTGATGAAATGGCAGGAAATCAACTCTAGTCATGCATTTTTAAAAGTTTCATTTTCTTTTGACTCATATCTTGATTTTAGAAAAATCACTTGAAAAAAAATCCCCCATGTTATGTAGATTAATAAGACTGACTGGAGGATGGATAAGAGTATAGCTGGAGGGATTCTCATCTGGATATTCATGATGGTTCTTCCATGAGAAATGTGTCCACAGGGCAGCTGAAGAGGGGCCAGATGGGCCGGAATGAATCTTTTGAAGGCCTGCTTATTAATCTGCTGAAGGCATAGATGGGGGGAAAGCTGGGACAGTGGAGGAAGGGGTCAACATTGAAATCATCATCATAGGCTTTGCACTGTGATGCAAACCTTCAAGATCATATTTAAGCATAATGAAAATAAACTCTTAATTTAGGTAAATGCACTCATTCAAGATGAAGACCTGACTGTAGACCGCATAATCCAGGGTTGCAAAACACACACTCTCCCTTCTTTTTCCCACCTTTTCCCCAACAACTGTTCCTCTGAACAGTCGTTGGCTGCATGAATCAAGATGTATATTCAGATACAGGAAAGCTGACCCTACTCTGAGTTGGTCAGCCCCAAACCATAGTACCGTATGTAGTTCTGACAATGACACTGACAAGTATGATGTACATGTGGTGGCAAGAAAAGAACCTCATGGAGGACTACGTCATTGGATGGGAGGTTAGGGAGCTATGGACACATTCTGAAGAAGGAAAGACTTTGCGACTAGGGTCTGGTATTTTTGCTTCCGAGATCAGATGAGACCTATGTACAGGATGGTATGGCCGCAGACTAGGGTCTGGTATTTTTGAGATATCCCACGAGGAAATGCACTAGAAAAGAGGCAGTTAAGGAAAAGGAGGGAGCAGATTTGTTAGATACAGTACAATAATTAAAAGCATGGGTTCTGGCATTGGACTGACAGTTCAAATCTCTGAGAGGAGTTAGTGAGACTGGCACTGTCTCTTGGTAAGACTTCTTCAGAAACCTCTAAAGGGAAAAGGCTGCACATGTCTAATTCATCTTAGGGTATATACTAGGACTGACACATCATAGGTATTCAATAAACACTTCAGCTTTCCTTTGTAAAGGCCTAATAAACAAAGACCAAAGACTTCAGATGGAAATTACAAAGGCTGCACATACACACACTGGTCAAACACCTGGT
>PVIC010020170.1:0-29814 GCA_004025085.1 Thryonomys swinderianus | reverse complement strand
TTCAGGCTGGCCCTGAGCTCACTATGGTGCCCAGGCAAGCCACCGCAAACTCAGCAATCCTCCTGTCTCTGCCTCCCGAGTGCTGGGATTACAGGCGTGAGCCACCACGCCCAGCATTATATGTGGTAACCGGGGATTGAACTCAGGTCCTTACGCTTGCGAGGCAGGCGCCGGAACCACTGAGCTAACCCTCCGGCCCGATGCATCCATTTCTAAAGACATGAGGCTAAAGACATTTAGGTCTAAACTATAGCAAATTTGAATTAGTTCAGTATATTACAGCATGCATCAGAGCCACCTAAAGACACTCATAAAAGAGGACTTCCAGACCTGCTTCAGAAAGTAGCAAAAATGATGGGATGTGCACTTCTGAAGCAAGGTGGGGGTAGTTTTGGGTGATCGGTGACAATGTATCTTTAATAAGTTTTTGAGTTCCACATTCACCGTATTTTCTGCTAAACACTCTGTATGTGGAACTCTTACCTACTGGCTCCCAGAGTTAGAAAGAATCTCCCGCTACCTGTACTCGTAGTTTGCTTGATAACACTTGTTTTTCACTGGCTTCTGTCCTCCCTGTACCCTGCTGCTGGCTCCCTATTCCTGGGCTCCTCTCTGAAGTTTACAACTTGACTCACACAGCTGTCTGATGGTCCTTTCTGGAGGAGGCCTAAGGGCACCTAGGATGAGTGAGCCTCACCAATGGGGTGGGGAGCCCAGCAGTGACGGCTGGAGCCAACAGAAATGGGCTTTGTGGAGATCTGGTGTGACTGAACGCCCACAGTGAGTCCTGTAGGTGTTTATGTTCAGCTTCCAGAATCCCAAATTCTACCTATTTACTTGTATTTCTTCATGCTACCTGCTATGTGGTCTTTCAAGAGATCTCCAGTAGATTTTATTTTTGTTGTTTGGAGGTTTATACTTCTTAACTGAAGTATAAGGAATAAATAGAAATAATATGTGTACAAACACAGAGCTTAATAATGCAATACTTTGACCATAATTTATAGATGTTTCACTGCTCAGAGGATCTATAATCCACCAGTAACCACTGAAAATGCATATTCTTCCTCATCGGGTTGCATATTTCATCCTAAATGGCTTAGATATCTTTACTTATCCATTTGTAATAAAATGACTAGGACTTAAAGTAAGTGCATTTGAAGGAAATCGATTGCCAATACTCTGGCTGCTAATACATGGAACATTTTTCCCCCTGAGGTGTTGGTACATTAAGGCAAAACTATTTATGTTCTGATTATAAATTCATTAACTATTTACACCTCATTGACTTGCAACTTTGTTTTTCCTTAAGAAGTTTCAGTTTTAACCTTCATGGGTGACTTTGGATGAAACCGCAATGCAGTATTTCTGTTCTTACAAAATGATTCTAGCACAGGACTTCAGAATACGTGTACTTTTTGTCTTATTGACCTCCCTGTACATATAGACAGGTTTTAGAGTTGCAGCATAGAATATCCCTGATCTGATAGCAGATTGACATGGGACTGTTCAGTTTGTATGCTTTGAAAATTGACTTCTTGGAGCTTCAGTTTCCATGTGTGTAAGATGATGTCAGGGTGCTCTAGAAGAATAGAGTCACTAGAAAATAGATGTGCACTTACACAAGGGGTTCTAGTAGGCAGCCATACCGGCCCTCTGTGGCCACTTGCCTGGTGAGGTGCCAGAGGGCCCAGCAGCTTCTCAGCCCACAAAGATGGAAGCTGCACAACATGACAGATCAAGGATACAACACAGTCAAAGATCAAAGGCCTGGAATCTCCCTAGAGAGTCATTGCTATGAATCTGGGTTCGTAGGTTTAGGAATCTGGAGACCTGGGTCCAAAAGAGATGGCATCAAAGGTCAGGCTCATTCAGGAAGACTGGAGCTCTTCCAAATGGGCACAGTTCCTTCTTCTTTTCTTTTGTATTCCTCGCAGGCCATAAGACTATTGATTGGTGTCACTCATAACCAGGATGGGTCTTCTTCCCTCAGTCGTGTGACCTATATGTCAGTCACCCACAGACATACTTTATTAATCTGTTGGGCATTTCTGAACCCATTCAAATTGAAATCGCATGATTAAGAGTCACAGGTAGGAATTATAATAATAATAATAATACTGTCTACTCTGCAGGGCTCCTCTGAGATTAAATGTCCTACCTCTGGCTGGGCGTAGAGTATGTCCCCAACACAGTTTTCATTTTTCCTCTTTTAACCAAATGCTAACAAGTCTGGACTTCTTACCACCATACCTTGTGGAAAAACAAAGCTGACATGTGGCTCAGATTCACCATTCAAATGGCAAGGGACTCAAATGGGCAAACACTTTTGCTAACCATCACTGGGCTTAGAATTCATTCCTCCTTTCAAAGCTATACCAAAGAAAGTTTGTGTTTGACTCTGGGCTGTCTGGCGTTGTGAGGATTTGATCTTCTTTGTTGGTTGGACGTTGTGTTGTGTTGGCTCGGGAAGGCAGCCCAAGAAACCTGAGAGGCGTAAACTCCAACACCTGCAAGTGAGGAAAGCAGTATCATCAGCCAGATTATGATGCATTATTAAAGATGACCTACTAGAGCTGAGCTGACACTAGGCACCAGGTACAATGTTGAGGAACTGCTCATTGACTAGATCAGCTAATGGTCATGATGCTACCGAGTAAGATGAGGCATTATTGCACTGGCTTTGCCTACTAAATCAACTACCTAGGCGCTTGGGGACCCTGAGTATATTATTTCTCTAGTTCTCAATTACTTCGTCTGTAAGATGATAGGAAAGCCCAGTTTATGGAGTTGTTGGTTCGTGGCACATGGAAGGGATGAGCTAGTATTGGGTATTATTATTACTGCAGTCATACCTTGATACTTGACTGCTTTGAAACTTGTCACATTTGATGCAAGCCACTTTTTTATGTGAAAATTTTGTTCTGTACTCACCATTTGTTTGGTACTTGATGTACAAGCTAGAACTTGTTAGTGTTGCTTGCCTTAGGACTCATTACATTTTCCAGCCAAAACAATTTATTTGGTACACGTTGTTTTTAGTACACATCATGCCAGAAGAATACTATGCCATTTGGTGAGTAGGAGCTAAGGTATGGCTGAGCATCTGACAGGATTAGGTAGCTCAAAGCATAAGTGGTGGTGAGTTCGAGAAATTCTGTTAGGCCAAATGTAATTTCCTCAACCTCTGCATGGTACTGGAAATAAAATTCAGCCTTTACGCTGAGCTATATCCCAGCCTCTTTTTATTTGGGGACAAAAATCTCACTAAGTTAGCCAGTTTGAGCTCAAATGTATAGTTCTTCTGTGTCAACTTCCCATGTGCTGTAATTACAGGTATGTCCCAGCACACCTGGATTCACTACCATTCTTGTTATCATCCCCTCTCCATGTTCAGAATCCTCTTTTTTATTACTGTTATTGTTTGCTTGTCATAATTTGAAGAATGTCGACAGGAGAGGAAAAGGGATAAGACCAAAGGAGCAGGAGAAAGCATCATGTTTACATGACATTTTAATATAGAGCATGAGAGTCTGTGTCTTCAGAGATAGGACCTCATTCCTGAATGCTGGGTAGCTCATTCTCAGTATTAATGCTTTGGTTAATATCAAAACCCTGACCTACATGATAGATGGTGAGTTAGTTCAGCCAATCAATAACTATGTATTGAGTACCTGCCATGTGTCCAAGGACTGAAGGAAGGATAGAAAATATAAGGTGTAATCCATTCCCCTGTGGTCCTTTCACTGTTTTAATTAGGTCATTAGTTGACCCATGTCATGATAAAGCTCTCAAGTAATCCTGAAGACTGAAAATCAAAAAAATCAGGTCTTACATACCATTAGAATTGTGCAACAAATTTGATTGAATTCAGTCATTTGTACATGAATCTGAGTATTGCAACCTCTCTTCTGTGCCTGCTGTGGGAAGGCATTCTGCAAGAAGAAATGAAAGAATACTTGGCCATCTTGATTATTTTAGTTCACTTTAAAATCCTTTTTCAATCCGATCTAATATGTCACTGATCATATCTAAAACCTTTGAGGATTTTGAAGTCATCCACTAACTGCTAGAATTCACTGGACATTTATCCTGATTTTTCTGAAAAAGTTACTTAAATAATATAACATAATGGTCCTTTAAACTAATGGCCAGAGGATCAGTGGTGGGGATTAGGATGATCATGGGTCTTGGCAAGCAGTACATAGACTTTACAATTCAAGCTTGCATCTTTTATGAAGAACACAGCCTACCTCTTCAGCTTCACTGTCTTGTGAAGGTATTTTTTTGCTTCACTATCTTTTATTATCTTGTGTCCCTACCACCTTTCTGCCTCCTTAGACTATGAAGAATTCTGTGTTGAACAGATTTGTTGTTCCTGGAAAAACCATACTGTTTTGCTTTGGGAATTGTCTTAAAGATATTCTTCTCCAGGAATGTCCTTCCTCACCTCTGGAACTTCCTGTGACCTTCTCTGCTAACAGTGACCTCTTCTAGAAGACTGCCTGACCTTCACTTCCCTCCTGCCAAATTTTGCAAAATTGTTTCAGTCAGTTATTTATATGCCTGTTTATCCTATTAGGCTATAAGAAGATGTGACTGTTAATCTCAGTGTCAACTTCAGTGCATTAGGGAATGCCTAGCAGATTGCTAAAGCAGACCCTTTGTTGTGTCTGGGTAGGTCATGAAAGCATGACCTTGAATACTATATATGACCTTTCACCTTTCTCTGACACTTTTCTTCTGCCTGGTTCCTGGCCACCATGATGAACTAAGGAGCTTTGTTTTACCACACTCTTCCACCATGTTTTTTTGCCTTGGAGTCACCTGAACATAGACTGAAGCTGTGAGCAAATTAAATTTCTCTCCTTTAAGTGGTAGTGTTGAAGGTTGTGTCTCAGTGCTGAGAAAGCTAATATGGAATATCAGTACCAGAGAAAAGAGGTTATTATGTGATGATACCTTACTTTGTGGTTTAGAAGCTTTTACAACTCGTTTGTTTAGAAATTCTGGTTAGCAAAGATATTCTCTAAGCAGAGCCTGATGGATGACTCTGTTCAGGACTCAGAAGACATGCTGATAGGAATGCAGAGAGTAAAGGCCAGGCTTAGGAAGTTTCAGCTGAGAATGAAGACTTCCTTGGGAGTTGAACTAGAAGCCATATGTAGAAATTTTTTCCATTTTTTTTCCTATGTCCTGAGACTTTGCAGGAGATTGAGGTTGAGGGTAGTAGACTAATTAATCTTTCAGAGGAAATTTCAAAGTGGCCTAACATTCAGGCTGTTGCATGGGTACTGCTGACTGTACGGCCAGATGCAGTCATAATCCCAGAAATTGTGAGCCAAATTACACCTTTCCTGCTTTAAATTTTGTAAATTGAGTATTGTGTTTCACCTATGAGAAAGCTAACACAACAGAGATGGTGTCTCAGTGATCTGCTAAATGGTTTACATGAGGTACCAACCTTGAGAAAGTTACACTTGGATGGCTGAAAGAATGAAAGATTAAACTGATGGATGAACAGATTAATTTCTCAACTTTTCTCAAAGTGGCCAGTCCGTGCAGAGCATAACCTATGGCAAGTCAGGAAGAAGGTTCATCAAATATTTACTGCACTTAAGAAGTGGCCAACCTGTGCTCTGGGGAATAAGTTTTTGACATCATGGGTCCTTCAGTTTTGGGAAAGTTGTGATCTATACCTAGATGTCCCCCAAGAGTGTCATATGCTCAGGCTTTTTCAAAGAGGCTTGGATTATGACTGAGAGTTGAATGTACTGTTGGAAAGTGAGGCCTAGTCAAAAAATATGAGTCCTGGGAGTATAACTGCAAAAGCTGTATCTCCGTTCCTTGTTTCTTCCCTGTTTCTCTGCTTCCTGCTGCCACAGCATGAGCGGGTATTCCTCTGCCCTGCTGTCTTGCCCTGAAGCCAGCAGACTATGGGCTGCCCCAAATGTAAGCCCAAATAAACTTCTCCTTTAAATTGCAGGTTCTGGGTATTTTATCCCAGTGTCACAGGAAGTGACTAAGAGAAGAACCACATTTACAATGGGAATCAGTGATAGGACAAGGTTAAATCTAGATGGTAGAGCAGTTGAAAGAGGGTCTTATCTGTGTAAGGATGGTAGAAGGTCTGGTTTGGCAAGAGAGAAATAGATAGTTCAGATAGAGATGTAAAAAATAAAGGACACGCCAAGCAGAGGTTACAGGAGTATTTCTAGGTTGGAGGAAGAGCATATGTAAAAGAGCAGATACCTACAAGACAAAGCCATTCTGAGTCACAGTGTCAATTTAGAAAGCGCCAAGTAGTCCAGGTACTTATAACCTACTTACAGGACTTGGACCTTATCCTGGAGAGCAATGAGAAGGATTCCAAATTGAAAAATGAGACAATAAAGTGTACGATTTAGATAGTTCTCACTCAAGCATGAGGCTACAAACTCTCTTGCTTTTTTTTTTTTTAAATCAACTTTATGGAAGATGCCATTTCAACAGACACTTCTATCAGACATTGCGAAGTATTTTCCACATCCAGTAGGAGGAGCCAAAGCCTCCTGGTTCTTTATAACCATGGCTGGGGATGCTTGCTCCAGATGGCTGGAAGAGGTCTGGTTCTGCACCTTGCACTACCTTTCAGTAGCTCAACATGGAGAAGTGATAGGAAAAAGCTGTAAAACAGAAGGTGGTACTTTCCAAATGAGTAACGTCATAGCAGGCTATATTGATCATTTCTCTAGTTTAGTTGTAAATTCTGGTGGTTATCTCCCTCACTCATATTACTATTTTAAGCCAAGAAGTAGCACAGGTAAATGCATGCTTGACATTTACGGGTGGATATATAAGTATTTTTCTACTGTAAAGTAAATAAATCAGAGTAGAGTCAAGCCGACCTTGATTTTCAGATGGTTGAAAATATTTTATTTCATTCCCGATGGTACAAAAATATTAAAAAAAATAATCAGAGGGCTTAGCGATTACCCATTTTAATGAAGCAACAGCCATTGTTTCTGCATTGAATGATTGCATTCATTTTTGCCTTTCTGGAGTAAAAACCCAAGAATATTAGAGAAACAATTCCTGTTGGTGAATTTGCGCAAAACATCATTTCAACAGAAGTTCCCATTAACTGCCATTTATTTTTTCTCTCATTATTGATAATTTGCTTTTAAATTGAGAATACCTCTTTTACAACCCATCTCATCTCCTTGCATGGCTAGACAATTACATTTAAATTCGGTGGCTTTCCCAGTGTAAACAGTTTCTGGGGGAAATGATTATGGTGTTACTAACCCAGATTTATGGCTTCATTGTGCTACCACTGAAGGATAAAGACTGGTATAAAGGGGAAAAGTTGTTTACATACAAATATGTTATTATCAAAGACAGCCCTGAGAAAGCCCATGGTAAAAACCAACCCAAACTGCAAATCACTGCTGCCAGTGGTAAAGATATCTCTCCGTATTCTGCACACTTATTTTTCTCGAATGAGCAGAAAGTGTTGCCTGGTTTAAAGGAAAATTCCAGTGGTAGGTAGCAGATCCCTTTATTGGACTATGGAAAGGACACCTGGCCTAAGAGGGCTACCTAGGTATCTCTGAGCCTATCTGTGAGGGCCCAGGAAACACAGTTACCAGGGCCTGATTCGAAATCCCACCACCGCCTTAGAAGAAGAGCCCTCACTGAAAGTGCAGGGCAGTCAGAGCAGAGGGCAGGAGCGCGAGCAAGAGCCCGAGCTTCAGGGCTCGAGGCAGGGTCTGGCCTCGAGCATTCTCACCTGCCCTGCACAGCCAGTGTTCTGCGCATGAAGCTGGGAGGACCTGCCTGGGAGTGGGTTCCGGTTCCTTGCCAACTTTGTGACCTTGAGCCAAGGTTAGAGCTTATTAGACTTCAAACTTCATTGCGCTAGACAGTTACTCAGAATGCTTGTCCAAAAGAAATAAAGAAACAGAGAAAGAAGGTAAAAGAAAGAAAACACAGCAAAAGAAAAAAAAGGAAGGAAGGAAGGAAACAAGGACAGGAAAAGGGCAGCAGTTCAGGCTTAGAGTCCAGGGCGGGGCTCGGGAAAGGAGAAACCTGGCTGTAACTTCGGAATTGCCTCTGTTTTCTAATCTGTGAAGTTGATGAACCCACGGTTAGGGGTTAGGATTTCAGCCTGTTGTTGAAAAGGCACGAAGTAAAGTGGCTGAGACAACATCTGGCCACAAACATGTGCTTATGGTCATAGGATTAAGACGTCCCAGGTCTTCAGGCTGTAGGGCAGCTGCTGAGAAGGGGCGGCGGGGCCTGTGGGGCCAGTGTGCTCTCCAGCATCAGGAGGCCGTTAGGATGGCCGGAGGAGAGGCGTGGTTCTGAGCGGTGAGGACCGGCTGGGCTGGAGGACCTCCTGCATCTCCAAGAGGGCTCTGCCTCTGCCCGCCTGGGATGCAAGGATTCACTGGGAAACTTCCCGAGCAGAAGCAGCCTGGGGCGGGTGAGGGCGGCTCCACTCCTTGCTCCTCAGGGTCGGTCTTCTCTTGCGGGGCGGGCTGGGGTGGTCAGGATAGAGGAGCTGGTGGGTGCCCCGTGGGCGAGCCCACTTTGAGACAAGGACCAGCACTTCCTGGCCCGGAATCCAACTTTCACCCCAGTCCCCTTTAGGCAAGGCTTCGGAGGCCTTGGTACCTTGGAATACAGGGTGCCCCCGTGACCGCGGCGCAGCGGCCTCACGAGGGAGAGGGAGGGGGCGGGGGCGCTCCCTGGCGCACCGGATTATTTTTGGCTTCCTAGCCCGGGCTGCTTGCTGCCTGTCGCGCGCGCACACACACGCGCGCGCGCACACACACACACACACACACACACACGCACACACACACGCACACATTTCCTCGTGCGCTCGCTCGCTCTCCTTTGTTTATTTTCTAATCTCTATTTTCGTTGGAAGATCCCTCCTCTCTCTCTCTCGCCTTCCTGCAAGCGCTCCTGAGGGTCACCCGGGTGCGCGGCGCTCTCCCCACCACCCCGGCCCCTCTCCGGCCTCCCTGAGCGCGGGGTTTGAAGGTCACCTCCTTTCCAGTCCCCCTGCGAGCTGCGCCGCCTCGCCTCCTCCAGCCTAAGCCGGTGGCGCTGGCTACGCTGCCTTAAAGTGGTTCTCGCAGCGGCGGCAGTGAACAGAGTCGGGGTCCGCGCAAGGTGGAGAAACCCGAACTTGAGAAGGGGAATCCCTCCCCTCGCGCCCGAGCTGCGGCGGCACCCACGGAGGGGCGAGCGCTTGGCCAGCCCGGCAAAGGCGGAGGCGGCGGCGGCATCCCTGAGACCCACGCGTGCGCCTCGGGGGCCAGAGATAGCGAGCAGCACGCCCGCGTCTGGAGGGGACGGTCGTGCGCCCCGCCCCAGCGTCCGGAGAGAGCGAACTCCGAGCCTCCCACAGAGGCAGCCCGAGGAGCAGCGGGACGAGCGCCCCGGGACCCAGCAGCCTTGCGCTCCAGAAACCCTCGCGGCGGCCGGCAGGGCCTTGGGCTGTTCGGACCTCGGCGCGCCCAAGCAGGGGCCCCCGCGAAGTTGAGGGACAGAGTGGGCGAGGTCGGCACCCTACTTCGCCGCCTCCAGCTCATGGTGAGGGTGGCTGGGGTTGCCGAGAGCGCAGGGGAAGCCGGGGGTCTAGGGCAGCGGAGAAGGCGACCTCAGGCGGACTCGCCTCGAGTTCCAGGTAAGTGCAGGCGCCACCGCCTCCTCGGCGCCCCTCTGACCTGGCCCCAGGGCTCCCCGAGAGCTGGTGCGGGAGACGGGAACTTCTCAGCGCTTGTGGAGCGAGCTTGAGGTTGTCCTCTCCGGGGACGAGGCAGACCCCGCGCCTCGCCGCGGACAGCACGTCCTTGCTGGCCCCTGAGCGCCGGCCGAGAGCGCGGGCTGCCCTGTGGTCGTCCCGCGGCTCCCAGGTGCGCGAGCAGAGGAACCTGCCTGCGCACTTGGCTCGGTCTCCGGCAGGGCTGGAAGGGCGGACTTGGCGCGCCCCGCCGCTGCCTCCTCCGCGTGAGGTCGGAGGCAGGAGGAGCCTTGGTGGCCTGAGCGGACAGTAGGGAAGCGCCGGGCTTCTGTGGGCACAGGAGGTCGTGTGGGGCACAGCGGCTGTGTTTATCGGCACTAGGTCAGTCCCTGAGAGCTGCGCTGCACCCCAGGGGAGGAGGCCGCCCTGGAAACTCCGGAGTTGGGAACTCCAGTCCTGCTTCCGCGTCCCCCGGGAAGGGGCAAACCCTGGGGGTGGGGGGGTCCTTGATCCAAGCGCAGGCGGGGCCGCCTGGGCTCTGGTCTCCTGATTACCCAGGGGCAGAGACGAGGGCGGGGCGGGCGAGCGCCTTCCCCGGCTCCTTGTCGCCTCCGTCGGGAGGCCACCTGATCAGGATGCTCCCCAAGGCTCTGCCTGCTTCAGGGACCAAGTGCCATGCAGAACACGGAAGCCGGCCCAGCAGGAAGGGAAGGAAGACCCCGTGTCCGTGCCCCCCCCCCCCCCCCCGCCTGGCGCTGCTGGCTCAGTTCCCTGCTGGCAGGGAGTGGGCGGTTCATGGCTTCCATGTGGGCTGGGCCAGAGGGCTGGGTCACCTGCCCACTGGGAAGAGTGGAACCAGGCCGCTCAGGGCTCGCACATCCTCACCAGGCTGCCTGGGAAGCTGGCGCCCAAGCGCGGGTCATCTTGGTTGAACTTACAAAGTGGTGAGGTGTGGAATAGCTTTGTTTGAACTGAATCATAGTGTATAACTAGGGATTTCTTTCATAACACAATGATTAAAAAAAAACTTTTAACTACAAAGCATGACGAAATGTTGCCATCGGCATGTTGGGACTCATTGCCGCTTCCTGGCTTGCCTTGTCTTCTGATCCTGTCCCTTGTCCTACCCAACCCCAGGCTTGTTCATCCACCCTCTATTTACCATTTTGTTTTTGGAGACAGACAGACAGACAGACAGACAGACAGACAGACAGGAAGGGGGGGGGAGAGAAGGAAAGGGAGAGATGAGTGGGCCTGTATCTTTTCAATTTTTAAATGACCACAGAGGGCCTGGCTGGAGCCAGCAGCAGATTTATTTTTGGCTGAGAGGTTTTCCCTGTTTTTTTGTTTTTGTCTTGTTTTTTCCTTCAGAGGCAAAGGACCTGGTACCTGTGAAGGTTAAAGGTGTTGACGGTGGCTGCTGGCACACAGAGGGTCTGGGTGGGAAGTCTTGTGTGAGCAGGTCCTGGGTCCTGGAGATCCCTTGGGCTTTTCCGACCAAACAGTTGAGTTGGGTTAGAAAGAAATAGTTACGGAGGGACGGAACCAGCACTGTCCAGAGGGCAAGACCTTGGTACCAGAGAAAAGCACCGGGCTCTGGGCTCTGTTACCTGCCTGCTGGGCGACCTTGGGCAAGTTGGTTAGCCTCTCTGTTTATTCCCCCTATAAAAGGAAAGCTTTGTTACTGGCACTATCGTAAGAGGGTTCTTGTTAAGAATTAACAACAGTAATAAAAATGTACAGCGGGACTTACGGCTTATGGTAAGTGCGTAAATTATTCATTCTCTCCCTCTCCTTCCCTCTCTGTGCATCTGTCTCTTTTCTCTGTGTCTCTCTCGCTCACAGGTTACATAGTTCAGGGCCCTCAGGACTCTATAGAAAAGGCAGGCACCTGGCCTTGTGAACGTTTATTTATTCTTAAGTAATAGGAGAACTTCCATATGGAAACCAGAGAGTCATGATTAAGGGAGATGGCTCAGTTCCCACACCGTGGCCCCCTGGTCTGTCCTTCTCTTTTTTCCTCTGGTCCTATCAAGGATGGGGAACAGATGCCCACTGCTGGAGCTGTAGGTACACACACCTTCTCGGCAAGCACTGTTGACCTGAAGTTAACTTCGGGGACAATTGTGTGCTCTTCTGTACTAAGCCTTCATCTCCTCGGTCTCCTGAGTTGAAAGTATTGTCTTAGTAATAGCTTTTAAAATTGGATGTCACTCCTAAGATACACGAAATATTTTGAAAACATAAGAGTGAAAGAGTATTAGAAATGCCTGTCTCTGTCCTTTACCCTGTGACTCACGGAGTGACCACTTCCATCCGGAATTCTGTGACATGGTTTAGCTGTGTGGACACAACTCTGGTAATTCATTATCTATAAAAAACGGATGCTCAGATAGGCACCTTGCTTGAGGCTTCTTCATTCTTTAATGTTGATTTTATTGTGATAGGAACCCAAAATGAGATCAACTGCTTAAGAATCATATGCACCGAGGAGCTGCAGAGCGTGCTCGTCTTCCCCACAAGGGATCTGAAATCTAGACTCCTAGAACCAGACAGAGGAGGGCGGCCAGTTGTGTCTGCAGGGAGGGGCAAGGGGACCTGCTGACCCACAGGGACAGGCGTCGGTCATGTCCTAGTCACTGCCACTGTCCTTAGATCTCCCTCCCTCCTCTGTCACCCTATGGCTCAGAGTTTTGAGCCCAAACCTAGCCAGGGTCTAGGTCTGAGCTGGCTGCTCCCGGTATCCAGTGATCTGCCCTGGTTTCTTCTCACAGTAATCCATGCTAGCTTCCCTCCCTCTTACTCCAAGGTCTGAGCCCAGTCTTCTAGACATTTCTGCTGGGTCTTTTTATTACCTCGTAGGTTTATCCTTTTCTGTGCAAGCCATATCAAGTTACTGCATTTCACCAGAGTCCTTTCAGGTCATTTTTAGTTTTTGCCTGGAGAAAATGGAGTCTGCCTTGTGTATGTGTGTGACATTTCACCTTTCTAAAAACTTGACCATATTATTTGGATCCTTTAAGCTCGTGGGTGGAGTGCTGAGCACTTTCCAGGAGGGAAATCGTATCTGACACATGAGACACTTAGGGGACATGGTGATTTCCCTGTGGCGTGCGAGGAGATTCTGACACAGGGCAGCAGCCCTGCCTTTACCCGGATGGAGAGTTTCCCGGTGAGCAGGATTCCTAAGTTAACACTGGTTCAGCCAGCTCCAAAGGTACCGTCCCGCCACCTGTCACAGTCGTGTTCATCAGTGCTGTTGGCCCGAAGACCTCCAATGGCGATGCTGTTTCTAAGAAGCCACAAGGCTCTCCCCGATGCCTGCCTCTGTTATTTAAAATACTGCCTCAGGGCACATACATATTAAAACTTTAATCAAAGAATTAATCAGTAATGGAACTTTAAAATGAGGGGACCCAGCCCTTTCAGGTGCTATCCACAGCATGGAGGGTTCAACTTGGTTGATGAAAAGTAGTAGATGGGCTTAGAGGAGACACAGTTGTCCCTATATTTAGTGTCCGCCATTGCTCTGAGCACCATTCTTAGCGCTGGCTTGTCATTGGTCACTGGACACACAGATGTGGGCGATCGAGCTGCTACTGCAGAAGACCGTGTGTGTCTTGGGGATATAGGTGGCTTATGCGGTCTTGTTTTTTAAGACCATTTGGTGTGTTGAGTCTGAGGCCAGTGAGGATCTTGCTTGCTTGGAGCTTGTATTATTGCAAAAAAGCCAGAAATAAGGAAGAGGTTTTGAAACTTTGCTAAAAAGATAATGACAGAGAAAGGCTCAGAGGAACCGTCCAAGGAGGTGCCATTTCGGCTGAGACCTGAGTGTACAGCAGTGGCCACCGGGGATTGGTCCAGAGATCCGCTCACTCAGAGAGCACTCACCGAATGCCTGCTTCGTGTCAGGCAGTGCTGAGGCGCTCGGAGTAAACAGTACACAGGGCACCCCCCTGCCCTGGAGCAGCTGCTATCCTGGAGTCCCATGCGCAGAGAGCAGCAGCTGGAGGAACAGCCAGTCCAAAGGCCCAGGGGTAGGATAAAGATGTGATAGGAACAAAGGCAGATTACCGGGGGCCCTGGACACCTGGAGGTTTCGAAGGATGGTCTCTGGGACTCCTCTAGAAGGCTTTATGCAGAGAAATGCTCTAATATAATCAAGGCAGAAACATTTCAGGCTGCACTGTCTGATGCTTTTGAGGTGAGTGAGAACAGAAGCATGTCTTTCTGGCTTCTCTGTAAGTTCCAGTTCATCCCAATTAGCACATCTGGTCTGTAGACCTACTGGGATCTAGAAAGGCAAGCTCTGTAAAAGGTAGCAACCCAATTTTAGTATTTCCCTCTCCTCGGGGACTGGCTTAGACCAAAATTTGCCATTCAAGAAGAGATTGAGAGCTGGGAATGGAGCTCATTGGTAGAGTACTTGCCTAGCAGGCTCCAGGCTCTGGTTCCATCCCTAGCACTGGAGAGAGAGGGGGAAAAGGGAGAGAGGCAGAGGAGGAGGGAGGAAGAGACAGAGGGAGGGTGGAAGGGAAGGGGAGAGAGACGGTAGGGAGTTGTCAGCTCTTCCTGCATATTTTGTGTGGATGATCACCATTGAAAGTCTGAACTGAAGGATATCAACCCTGGCCTGTGCCCTCTAGAGCCTAAGTATGTACCTATTCTCCCAAACTAGGGCTTCAAATGAGTCTTTTACTCACTTTTTTTAATCACAGAGTCTTATTGTGCCACTTTACAGACAAAGAGACCAAGGCCCAAAGATAGACTGTAGCCCAAGCAGTTAAGTCCATTATCTCCTGTGCAGTGAGGCATGCTGGGTAGAAGGGCCAACAGAGACATCTTCACAGGGCACTCGGAGGGGCAGTGTGAAGCAACTGCAGAGTCAAGGCCCAGCTTCCCTGGGCTCCACTTGGGTTGGCATTGTGACCTTTGACTGTCTTTAACTTCTCTGAAGCTCCATCTGTCCTTGTCTGGAGATGGTTACTCTTACTTTGCAGGTCTGTTTGATGATTTGTCAGACTCACAAATTACTTTAGCAAAATACCTGGTACAACGTGTGAGTCCTACCCGCGTGAGAGTCACGCAGCTCCGTGGACTGATGATGGTTACTATTATCATTTAATGGGAGTGATATTATTGTTATTATTGGCAGAATTCCACTCTCTCTTTAGGCAGCAGCCTCCTCTGTAGTATAACTGAGCTGACGAATTGAGAGTTAAGAAGGACCCCGATTGGCAAATGGGGCTGGAGGCGCTGACAGACGCGGCCTCCTCTCTGTGGAGCTCTGCCTGCCGAGGATGCTGACGGCAGCCATATGCCCGGCTCTGATTGATTGGCAGAGAAAAACACTAATTTATTAGACTCGTTATGAAAAGTGACAGAGTTGGGGTTGTGTGGGCTGATTCAGCATCCTTCGCCCTGGCCAGGCCCCAGCTATGCTGGCTGGATGTGCTGTCCTTGGTTATGGAGCTACTGCCCATGCTCTGGCACATGAGTCTGGAAGAGGCCCGGCTGTGGCTGGCTGTCTCGGAAGTGTAAAGGATGTGTTTTCTCCTGCAGTGTCTCCAGAAAGTGGCCTGTTCAGTCTGCCACTGGTGGCAAAGCAAAGTCCTGGCAGGCTGGGGACACATCAGAAGTTTCCTTGGGGACAGGAAAGGGCACGATGACACCTCTCTGTAAGAACTTGAGGTTCTTGGTAGGAGAGTTTTGGACTTCTGTTTTGATGAGGTCCACCAGTGTGAATTAGAGGAGGCAGGACACTGGTGGAAGAATGGAGTGTGGCTTTTGCGTGCTCATAGATTGAACTGAGCTCTTAGCTCTTGAGACCAAGTCTGGAAAAAAAACTGCTAGAGAACATAGATTTTGGAGCTGGGTACATCCAAAACAGAGCCCAGATTCTGCACTCTTTCATCTGTGTGACTATGTTTAAGTTGCTGTACCTCTCTGAACCTCCACTTCTCTATTAAAAGACAAGTGAGTTTATCCCTGTCTCCAAAGAGAAGCTCCAGAAGGATGTAAGTCTAGTGGCTGTCCTGCTGACTTCTCAGAGTAATCTCTCCTGATCCACTTATTTACCTTGTGATGTTGAGTTAGGGGCTTCTTAATTCATGATTCTTTGACAACAAAGATCCACAGCTGGTGTCTTGGATTCTTGGAAATAATGGTGTTGCCTCGTGGATTTCCCTCATTTCACACATAAAACACATACAGGTTTTGTCTGTGTGAATTTAAAGTAACCTTTGCAAGTGCATAATGAGGCCAAGGAAACAGCCTCTTTTCTCCATGAGTTTAGTTGTACTGATTTGTGTTTTGCTACTGTCAGCTTATAATGAGAAACATTAAAAGAAGCCATGTCACCCCCGACTTTTAGAAATAGATACTAGATATGCCCACATTAAGAGAGCAGACCGTGGTAGACTGTAGTTGTTAGGGATTGTTATATCTGACTCTAATATGCAAGGTGAAAAGAACCAGAATGTTACTGGAAACAAATTAGAGGACCTGAAGAAGACAAGGGGGTTATGGAGAGTTCATACTTCTCTCATTGAGACAGTAGTTTGAACTCTGTTGGTTGTCACTGTGTTATCTGTTCTCAGGAGCAGGAGGAGTCTGTCTCTTCCTGAAGTATTCGTGCTATTTACATGCCACTCACTCTGAGTGGAGTATCTTCCCATGAACCTTTTTCACAGAGCCTACCAGGAAGCTCAGGGCTGATTTTGCAGTCCAGTCTCCACAGTATATAAAATTTGATATGCAAATTTCACATGCTAACGTCAATGTCAACTCTGTCTTCCCTGCTCTTACTTTAATTTTCATCATTTTTTAAAATCTATTACTATATTTCACTAAAATGTCTTTGCAAGGAACCTACAATAAGCATATCTGAAAAATAAGTAAGTTATACAGAGGCATATAAAACACTGAAATACATGGAAGCAGAAGGAACACATACTTGCACCCCCTTAACACACTGGGATCCCTGGGAAGAGGACAGTATGGTGCGGTGCTAGTATTGAAAGCTCATCACAGAACCCAAGAGGGGAAGGTGCCTTCAGGGCCAGAAGGAGAGCCTTGCTCACAGGCCCCGTGTCCTTTCTGATATGGGTAAAACCTTTGCATGTACTAAAAATGTGTTGAATACTAGTGAGAGAATAGAGTCTGGGACCACCTTGGGGGAAGGCCATGTGTGTGCATGTGTGTGCACATGTGTCTGTCTGTAGTGCATAAGTGCATACCTCTGAAGACCTGATTGTGCACCCATGCATGTGAACACGTGTTTGTGTGTAGGTACATGTACACGTGTGTGCAGTTCCACATATACACATGCCCATGTGTGCACTTGCATGTGTCTGCTGCACTAGGAGGTGAGGATCAAGGGCCAGTGTGGTCTTGGGAGCTAGTGAGGGCTTCAGAAGCCATGAAGATGTGGAGCAGTGGCTCTGGGCCTTCTGCCCTGAGGTGTCCGGAGCACAGCCTGTGTGGCTTCATGCTGTCCCTAACAGGAGAATCTTGTGGCAGCTGCATGGCAAGTAGAGCCGGACTTAGCCTTCGGGTCATAGTTTACCAGCATCATACAAACATTTGAGTGAGATGTCAGAGTGTGTTTTCTTTTGGTCATCCTTAATTGTCCCCTCACTGATTCCATGGCTTCAACACTCTGCAGTCAGGTTTCTGGGGCTCATCTGTCCTAGAGAGACCCTCGAGTTGGGCCTCTTGCCCCTTCCTGAAGCTCACATTGCTAATGTCCTCTCTGTGTTCATGATTTCCATCCAGGTGCTTCTTGGGCTCAGAAGCTCTTCTCTTTTGCTGATCTTGGAAAAAGAAGCATTTAGCTTTGCATTCCTTGTTCTTGCAAGGTGGGGCATCGTCTCTCATGTCCTCATCCTGCACCCTTTCCACACCAGATCGGTGGAATTCCCCATTCACAGCAGGACAGCAGGCAGACGACTCGCAGAAATAAATTCACTTCCAGCCCAGCTCTTGTGCTGGTGAGGAAAGGAGCACTTTCTGTGTTCTGCACAGCTCCAGGTTGCTCTGCTGAAGCAAAGGAGATGCTTATTGCGGGGGCAGAGGCTCGGGAGGGCTCCTTCCCTGATGATCTTCTTTCTTCACAGCTTCAGGGAGCATCTGGAACTTATTTATTTTGCTGGACCATGCATGTGCCCCAGTGCACAAGAGTATGTGCAGCACAGTATCCAAAACAAATCCTTGTCTTAAAAAAGAGTTTATGAAATGCCAGCAGATGTCAGTGTGTCCTTGCCATTTGATTTTTTTCCTTTTAACTTTTTAAGAGAAACATTAATAATTTTCAGTGGCAAAAGGACACAAACATATTCTCATATAGTCATCAATGAAGACACTACGAAGCATTATTTTTAAGTTTTGGGGGGACAGAGGGACCCAGTAGAACACATTCCTTAAGGTGAATCCTTTAAACTATCTAACTGTGTGATATAATTTTGTCTTTTCTTGCTTTTCCCAGAATAGTTGTTTCAAAATCAAAGCTTGGGTAAGTTTTTTCTTTCCCCTTGCTTCTCTCTGAGCCATTGTTCAGAAACTAATAATAGCTCAGATTCAGCTCGGCTTCAGAGAGCCGACTGGCTCTGCTAATTGATACAGCTCTTGATTTGAAAGCTGGAGTTCTGCAAAGGAGAGAGATTGGGTGCAGCCTCGTGACTTGTCCTCTGGGTTGCGATGCAGACCCCATGTAGTTTTCACTGTTGTCCTGAGCGTCACGGGCTGAGTGCCAACAGTTAGCTCCTCAGTGGACATTGTTTGGTTTAAGAATTGGTGGCAGCTACTCAGAAAAAGCTTTACCCGCAATATTTAAAGTTATTCATTTTAAGTGAGTCTAACTCACCAGCATTTACAAAACTCCACTGCACAAGAAGTAGGGTTGTTGGTAGGCAGGGTAGGATGTATTTAAAGGGCATAGATGATGTTTTATTTGTTGATACTAAAAATGGCAGAACACTAAAATAAGGCCAAAGAATGTAAGGAAAAATAAGTCTCCCTTCTGGTTGCCTCCCGGCTCAGTGGTGGCAGCTACTAATATTGGCTCTTCTGCACCCCTTCACAGATAGATTATGCTTGTACCCACACTTGCATAGTCATTTGTGTCAGTATAGGGCAGCACCTGAGATGCATAGTCCCACTCTTGGCTGCTGCTTCTGCTTAGGGATTATGTCATGTCAGTACACATGTTTTTCTCCTCCACTCTGTTAATGGCTATGTAGTATTTCATTGTACATATTTATGTTCCATTAGTAAATTGGTCTCCTTTTGGTGGAACTTCGTGTTGTTTTCAAGATTTTTATTAAAGCATTGCCTGAGTTACCCTGAACCCTCATGTATGAAAGTGCCATTATGATAAATTTCTCAAAGTGAAATTTCTAGGCTGAAGGATATGGGCCTTTAACTTGTGCCAATACTACTGAGACTGACGATCTTACTAAGAGGTCCTCATATGACATGGTAGGGAATGGCATTCGAGTTGATGGAAACATATCATGAGTAGTTATGGCTCTGATCTAGCTACCATGGTAATAGACATTTGGTCAGTGTTTACCTGTTTGGACATACTGGCTTTTGTCATTATTGTTTTCTGCTAGCCCTTTTCACCTGCCAGAGATGTAGTTAAAAACTTAAATTCCAGTTTCATATTTTTGTCCTGCAAACAATCTGTGGAGTAGACACTGTTTTTCCCTTCTCAGAGATATGGTACGAGTGTTGGGAAACTCAAGGGTCTCTGTTTAGGGTCACAGAGAGAGCGGGTGCACATATTGGGTCCCCAAACCTGATGACCACGCTATATTATTGCCAGAGTTTTGTACAGCAGAGATCAGGTTCTGGGCTGACACCAGAGTGTAAGTTGGCACTTGTGGACTGTTGACAATTTGGATGAGATAATCATGTGTTTTGGAGGCATTGGATGCGTTATGATGTGGTTAGGAGTATTGATCTTAGAGGCTTTTTGACTACTGTTTGCCTCATTTTAACAACCACATCTGCCTCCAGGTCTTGCCTAGGGTTCCTCGGCAGGTGCTTTTCCAGCTCGAAACGTCTGACTTGAGCAAAGACCAAAAGTCTTTGGGTGCACATGTGGTAGCCCCAGAGGCACAGATCGAGGATACAGCTGCTGATTTTATCAGTTGGTTTTTCCGTTGCTGGGGCCCAATATCTGACACCCACAACTTGAAGGAGGAGAGGTTTATTCTGGCTCATGGTTTCAGAGGTTTTAGTCCATGGTTGTCTGGCTTCCAGGCAGAAACATCATGGTGGAAGGGTGTGGTGGAGCAGAGCTTCTTAATGCATGGTGGGCAGAAAACAAAGCACAGGGGAAGGAAGAATCCCAGAGAGTAAGGAGGCAGGGACCAGATACAGTCCCCAAGGGCACGTCCCTTGACCTACAAGACATACCCAGAACCGTGCTGTACTAATCTCATCGGTTCCTGGCAAGCCGATCAGGCTTGACCATCACAGTGGATGATGTCCATTCAGCTGTCCCAGCAGAGGGGCTTGGGACCCTTGCCCAAGAGGGGGCGGTTAGGTACCTGTTGCTCTGAGTACCAGTTCAGGAGGAACCATAAGGTGTTGATGCAGCCACATCCATGCTCCCTTTGATCACAGTAACAGCCCTCAACTCGACTTTGTCTTTTAAAATGTATTTCAGAAACGTCCATGAAAAATTGCCTGGTAAAATAGACTGAAAAAAAATTCATGTTCTCAACTGCAGCCTAGCTTATACATTATACAGTTTTTCTATTCATACATTTTCCTTCAGTGTTCAGTAATGCTTTACATCAAAATGGCAAGCGTGAGGCACAAGTGACACCAGCTCTTGCACGTGGCAGACATTGATAATCAATTCCTCTCTTCACTAGCAATACTACCTTAGAATCCTCAATACATCACTCTAGGAACACACCATCAGCCAATTGGAATGTCTGTGTAAAATGAAATTTATATGCCATCTCTATTACATGATGCCTTTTTGGTTGAGAAGAGGGATTACGGTTTCCAAAGAGGCAGGCTTATCATGAGGCATTAGCTTATTTTTCAGTGATTCGGAGAAAAGTCCTTGATGGATAGTTAGAAATATCTGTTCATAAGGCATTTGGAATTAATATCCTATTTTATAACAATAATTGGGACCCCGAGGAATGCATCTATATCTGGGGCATTCTTCATATGCTGCCTTCTTGCATATTACTGTTTTATGTTCTCTCTCTCTCTCTCTCTCCCTGCCAAACAATGCTCTCCTACTTTAAAGCTATGCCAGGCAGCTAAGGGAGGAAGGAAATGCTTTGCCTACAAGGGACCCGAGGCCATTCCCTCAACAGAGGACACTGAAGCTGCGGGACACAGCTGGAACTGTGTTGCTTCTCAGCATGGGGCAGATGAGGAAACTTTAAAGAGAGAAGAAACCAGAGCAGGCTTCCAGAAGGAACTCCGGCTATTCTGGGAAGGGAACTCGACTTCAAACTTTCAACACAAGGATGTGGAAATATTAATTACTTGGTTTTCTCAGTACATACAGAATGTATGTATTGAAATATCACAGTATACCCCATGTACTTATAGAATTAAAATAATTTCAATGGCTGTTATCAAGAATTAAACAAGAAAGTTGGGCATGATGACACATGCTAGCATTTTGAGAGGCTAAGGGAGGATGGTTGTAAGTTTGAATCCAGACTGAGACGCTTGGTAAGCTAGATAAAATGTTTAAAAAGGCTGTGGAGGTAGCTCAGTACAGAAACTTTGAGTTCAATCCTCAATACCATGATAATAAAAGAAGAAAGAAAAAAAAAAGAAGGAACCTGCTGGTGAGGATGCAAAGGAACAAGTTACATGGCTAGTGGGAATATAAGTTAGTACAGTCTCTACAGAAATCAGTTCCTCAAAACATCAAAAGTAATGCTACCACAAGTGGTATACTATGATGGTACTTCTTGGTATAGATATGAAAGAATTAAAACTGCATGCTGTAGAGATAACTGCATAGTCATGTTTGTTGTGGCAAAATTCACAATAGCTGAGAGCTAGGAGGAGGCTAGGTGCCCATCAACTGATGACTGGGTTAGGAAATGTGTACATACAAAGTGGAGTATTATTCAGCCATAAAGGCGAGTGAATTTTGTCATTTGTAGGAAAATGGATGGGACTGGAAATCATCATGTTAAGCAAAATAATTCAGGCTTTGAAAGACACATATCAAATGCTTTCCTTGATATGTGTACTTTAATGAGGATGATGTGGAAGTAGAAGGAGACTATTATTAGGCAAGAGGAAGGAAAGAGGATAAAGGGGTGACTGGTATGGTCAAAATAGATGTATCAGAATCCAGTATTTTCTAAATTAATAGTCACTAGTAATAAGTAACAACATTAAAATATTTTTCAGTTATATAGTGTTTTATTATGTTCATCATGAGTAAGGTTCCATTTCTTTTTTCTATTTATCAGAAATATTGGAGCATTTTTAAATTGACAAGTGATAAACCACTAAAATAATAATTTTAAGAATCTTGCACACACACACAAACTTAGAAATCTCTTATCAGGGCTGGAGATTTAACTCAGTGGTTCCAGCACCTGCCTAGCAAATGCAAGGTCCCTGGTTTGATCCCTGGTAACCACATATAACAATGGGGGGGTGACTCAGACCCACCAGCAATCAGTACCACACACCTCAATGCCAGGTATGGTGGCTCATACCTGTAATCTCAGCACTTGGGAGATAGAGGCAGGAGGATTGTTGAGTTCGAGGCTTGCCTGGGATACCCAGTGAGCTCAGGGCCAGCCTGAATACAAAGCAAGCCACTGCCTAAAAAAAAATCTCTTAGCTGACTCTAACTCTCCCTGCCAGTAAAAGGTTTAGTTTCCCTCTCTCTGGTTTGAAAGGTGCAGGGAAATTGCCACCTAATTTCATGCACCTGTCCAATGTGTGTGTTGATGCTCCCCACAAAATGAGTTTTACACTCATCTCCTGTTTCTGTCCCTTAGAAAAGACACATTTATGAGGAAGGAAAAGCCTCCAATCAGGACATATCTGTCTTTTTATTGGGGACTAGTGCTAATGTTTTCCTTTTGCCACTTTGAGATGGTTTGGTTTATGCCGAAGGACAAATCCTTGTCTCATATATTTTAAGAAAGAAATCCTTAGTGTGTATGGGGCTCATGTAAATTGCAGGGGCATCTAGAAAGTAGTTCTCTTCAAAATTGTAAGGATACATATTTTTACCTGGACAGAAGCATGCAGCATTTCTTTTTAAAAAATGAGATTCTTAAAGTGTGTGAGATGCAAGAAATTCTATTGCCAGGATCTGTGATTATCACTCCTTTTTTTAAAATTTATTTTTATTTATTTTTTATCATGACCCATTCCTGCTTGACAGCAGAGAAAGAGAATGATTTGGGTGGATCTGTTCCTTTGTTTTAATTTGCTGGTAGGATTCATGTGTCAAGGGTCAGATAGGGAAGGGGCAGAGACCTGAGTGATAGTGGGAGGGTCATGGTTTTGTTGCTGGCCTACCTCTGCTGTAGCAATAAGAATATAAAGGGTATTTATTTAAATTATGACTCTCATATGTTTTAAAGTGTAAGTATTGAAATGTTACCCATGAATACAATGAGTGCTAGGACTAAACACCTTTAACCCACCTCCCCAGCATTCTTGTAAAATGTTGAACTGAGGGCCACTCAACAACTTTGAAAGCGGAGTGAAATCAGAGTCCGTCCTGAAAATTTCAGGAATACTTGCCAAATGCCTGGAATGTGGTAGAATATTTGCAGCTTAAGTGCGGTCTTCAGGAAACTTTTGTAGTAGTCTATTTATTTTTCAGTACTAGTAGCAATTGTTTGTGAGAAGTGAATGTTTGTAGAATACTTTTTAGTGATTGTATAACATTGATGAAAAGACTAGCATTGGTAGTTCAGTTAATAGTCCATCAGAGAATGCTCCAAATCTGTATAGTTAGTATCATAAATTTTAACTCTAGGAGATCAGGGAAGGTGGACCAGAGGACTCTCCCAAAGATCTCCATTCTATACACGGCCCCATTTTTATGTGAGTGACTCTAAAAACCATGATTTGTAATGTTTTTATTTCTGCTGATGAGTGTGTTGGATCCCAACCTGTATTTAAGACCTGAATACATTAATGTCCCTGTCCATCCACGACCAGAATATCACTATTAAATAAAATTTGGTGGTCTTTCAAAACCTCTTGGCCAGCCCATTTTGGGAGAGCTTCATTAGCTATTATTGCCCATTTTAGGTAATATAAATATTTATGAAGCACTAAGAACTTTTATAATCTGTGACTTTATTAACCAGAATAAAGTTCATTCCAGTGAAATTCAGTGTGTTTGCTTTAGGGCTTTGATTCTTTTTTCTTTTTCTTTGAGGAATTCTGCAAAAAAAAGCTAAACAGAATCATTTACTACTTGGATTGGATTTCTGATTTTCCTTTCTATTTGAAGTCACACCTGACCATCCCAATAGATTTAAATGTCTGTGCTCTTAAATTTGTAGAGATTCTATTGGCCCCTTGCCAAGTGGCATCTTTTGTTTCCCGTGGAGCACGTTCCACATGTGGACAGGCACTGATAGCATGTGCCAGAGAGTGTCCTCCGGTCTTGTGCATCCAAGTTTACAACAAAATAAATGCTGATTCCCACGGAAAGTTTCCATCTCCCAGACCAAGCTGTGCGCATAGCAGGGAGAAGAGAGCAGATGGCCAGTGGGTTGAAGTCAGCGGAGACCCAGCTGGGCTGCGGGAGAGGGCTTTTCCTCCTCCTCTTCCCTGGAAGCCTGGTCAGGGCACGTACCGGAGCTCCGACGAGGACAAAGCCTCAATGTCATGCCCTCTGACTGGCTTTTGGGGCCTGTAGATGACTGGGAGGTGGACTGGAAGTTGGCAGAAAATCTGACGATGAGCTGTTAACTTCCTCCTTGCTGGGGAGAAAAAAAAATCTGCCAGGGAGACAGACGGTTCGAAGGGGAAATGCTGATGAGCAGGAAATAACCACATTTTCCCACCTTAACACCAGCTTGGCGACACACGTTTTGGGGGGAGGGCACTCGGTGAGGGGTTGGATCTCACAGAAAGGATGTTTTTAATTTTAAAATTCCACATGAAACATTTGTTTGCCACTGAGCATTTTGTCAACTGCCAGCGTCTGGGATGGGGATTCTTGACCCCTGATTCTGACACCCAGGGTGCCCAGTTATTTTTGCCAAATGCTTTGAACTTTGCAGATTCACTCACTTCTAATTATTTTTTGAAAGGTTTTCATGGATCTTTCTCTTTTTGTGTAAAACATGAGGCTAATTTGTTGCACAGTGATAGATAACTATTTTTTAAGCCCGATTTAAAACAAGCCACTCTGCATCTCCTGGGTGTTCCGCAGTCCGGAATGTGGGAGAGGCATAGCTGGGTCTGTTCCAAGTCTCGGGGGGGCCCTTGGGGAGGTGGATGTATGAAAGCTTCCTCGAACAGCGAGCTGCTGCGGTTGTTCCAGCCCTGCTCACCTCCTGTGAGCAGGTCTTTGGCTCTTGGCGGCATCTGCTGGAGGGTTGTAGTTCTTCCACACGCCCCTCTCTAGAGCGCTGCCTAGAACATGGCAGCAAGAGAGAGGGAATTAGGGGTAGAGAGAGAAGAAGAGAGAGGAGAGAGAAGAGAGGATGGAAAAGGAAGAGGGAGCAAGAGAAGAGAGAGGTAAAGAAGAGGAAAAGGACTCAGGATGTTGAGGTAGGAGGACTGCTGAATTCGAGGCTTGCCTGGGCTACATAGTGAGCTCAGGGCCAGCCTGAACTACAAAGCGAGACCCTGTCTTACGGGGGCGGGGTGGAAAAAGAGAAGGAGGAGAGAGGAAGTAATTCGTAATGACTTTTGGGGGTAAAATTTCCCCCGCCTGTAATGTCTGGCATCAATGTGCAGCACCTGTTCTCACTGATGAACCGAGGCTGAAACATTTGTTTAACCTAAAATCCATAGTTTACTTCAGGGTTCCCAATTTGTGTTACAAACTTCTTGGTTTTTCGATTGTGCCAAAATGCTCATCAAAGGCATCATCATAATCACCTGTAAGTGGACCCTGGCAGAAGTAAGCACATTCACCCCACCCTGCAGCCCTCGGTGCCGTCCTCCAGCAGAGCTTTTATCTCGAAAACCTGGAACTGCATGGCCCTTCTATACCCCGCCATCATCCTCCCCGTGGCCCCTGGCAGCTGCCTCTGTACTTGTTCTCTGTCTGGTTCTACTGAGAATCTCATCAAGGGGTTTGTTCACTTATCGTGGTGTCTTCAAGGTCCACCTATATCATAGCATACACCAGAATTTCCTTTTTTAAAAAAGCTGAATATTATTCTGTTATGTGTACAGACCAGTTTATTTGCTCATGTGTTGGTGGAGACTTGGGTTACTTCCGTGTTTTAGCTATTAGGACAATACCATGGGTTTTGACGAATCCATAAAGTTACCTGCCTACCACTGTAGTATCACCCAGGGTCCGAAATTTGCAAAAGTTCTTCTCCTCCCCTCTCCCCTGCAAGGTCCTGGGGAGTACTCATCATTTACTGTTTTGCCTGTTCTAAGTTGTTATGCAGATGGGATCACACAACATGTGTAATGGTCTTCAGGACCCAGTTTCAAGTCACACACTTCCCTTTCTACTGTCTTCTGGTTATCAAGTCTTGATCAAGAACTTTCAAAGGGAGGAGAATTGAGCGCCATCATAAAAGGGCAACTCAAAGAATTTTTTCACATATTTTAAACCACCATAGTTAAGAAACTGAGGCCAGAAATTCTAGCACTTACTGAACATCTATTTTGTGCTGGGCTCTAGGCTTTGCATTTTACATGCATTATTCATTCAACCCTTAAACTAACATTATAATGTAGCTGTCATTTACCATCTCCACTTTACAAAGGAGAAAATTGACTCCGTGAGGTCCTGTGCCTCCTAACTGACAGAGCCTGCCGGCTGAAGTGTGCTGAACTCAAGGCCCAAGTCTAAACATGATAATCCTGCGCCTTCCCTTTAGTCCAGGGCCCAGTTTTGATCTAGGGTGCAGATTCAGGGCCCTTGATCAAGAACATTGTAAGATGCCCTTGGAGGACGAGCCTAGACCTTTTCTTCTTCTACCACTTGTTGAGAGGCATTCTTCAGCCTTCCCCACCAGGTCAGTGTCCTGCGGTTGGTGAACAAGTGACCACAAATGTGATTGCTTGAAGCAACGTGGGCTTAGTATTCCCAAGTTTTGTACTTTAAAAAATGTCTTTCGCGAGTCTCTTTGTGTAATACTCAGGGTGTCAGCATGGCGCCTTGGATCCCCCAGAAAGGAAGGGTCCAAGGACAGTCTCTTCTCATGCCTTTCCAGGCCTCCTGAGGCCACTGATGTTCCTTGGCATGTGGCCCCTTTGTCTTGAGAGCCTTCATGTGTCTCTTTCTTAGCCTCAGCCCTGTCTCTTCCTACCCTCACTTGCCTTCCTTTTCCATTTTTCAGGACCTTTGTGAGTATATTGAACCCATGAGGGTAATTCAGTCATTTTTCGTAAGGTCAGTTGATTAACAACCTCAAATCCAACCACAAACTAAATTTTTAAACATGACTGATGGGTATTGCTAGATTCCTGAGATTAGTAGGTAGGCCTCTTTGGGCGGGGCATTATTTTGTGTCTCCTCTTTCCTGAGAAGCTGATGCTGGAGGAACAGATCCAGGGTTCTTCTCTTCTTCTTCCTGTGGATTCTGCTCATGTACATATTTGGGCAAGAGACTGAAGGAAGGACATAGTGGAGGTGGAGGGTTCATGGTCCTAGTGCTCTCTCTGAGGGGGAGAGAGGGAGTGGCAGTCATTTGAGTACAGCCTCCCTCCAGCCTTCACTGAACTTCGGTGGCAGGATAGGGAGCCTAGTGACAGGCTTCCCTTTGGTGCTCGTGGGAAAGGAGGCCATTTTGGATCTGGCACTATCTAGGAGAATGTGGGAAAGGGAAGCATTTTAGATCTGGCACAGCTAAGGAGCCCTTTTGTAGGGTGGAGACTCTAACAGTAGGACTTCCTCTTTCTCATAGCTTTCTTTACCCTGAGCTGTGTTGTCTGGGCTGAAATACACTGTTGCTGGTACCACATCTAAGCTGCTGCTGCCCTGAGTGGTTTCCCCACCCTACCCTTTGTCTGCATCTTTGAAAACAGTGCATCTCTAAGTAAAATCTCCTTAAATATTCTGAATTTGACTGTGCCATCTGTTTCTCATTGAAACCCTGACTGCCTAAGGGTATTTATATTTGAAGTTTTAAAAAATTGCATGTTGAATTAGGGTCACTGGAGTTTTTAAAGCAAATTCCTTCACCCTGTGGCAGAGATGTTCATGAGAATCCAGATTCTTAGGTGCTGTCCTGCCTTTGTAAGCTGAGTGAGTTTGCTTCACACTGGAGGCAAAGCCATGTGACCTGTTAAATCAAGACCTCTCTTCTGATATAAGAAATGTTCTTACCTGGAATGTCTCTCTGCCTGTGAGACGGGGTGAGGAGTCCAAGGACACACCCCACTTACCAGGTGTGGTGTGAAAATGCCAGATCTTAGAAGGCCTGATTCACGTTTAAAATATTTTCAGCCAACCAATTCCACAGGTGAGCTAATGAGCTAATTACAGATAGTGGTTTCAAAACATTGGCATTCCACAGGTAAATAGCATCTGTTTTTGATGAAGGTGTGAAGTTTCTAAGATGCAAAGATCTGGGTACTATCTTCAGGTGGTTTTCTTTTCTTTCATTTTTGGAATTGTGAAACAAATGTTATAAAAAGTCCATGTGTACATTTTCCTAGGAGAACCATAAACACTGAATAATACACACCGAGGCCTCCATGGGCATCCCTTTGACTCTGAGTTGCCTTTCTTTTGAAGAGAGAGCTAGGTCCACACAGTCCTTCAGAGTCAAGTCCATTTTGTCTCTGCTCCATCACATTGTGCATGTTCCATTATTTTTGTTTGGTGTAACAGTTTCCTCTGTGTGGATCCAGACACAATTTGAAAAATTTTGAGCTGTTCATGTCTTTGCTCAACCACTGATTCTAACTGTTGTCTACACATAAGAATAAGGGAAGAGCTTTGGAAAGTAGCCCTGATGTTCAGGCTATAACCCCAGAGATTTGACTTAATTGGCCTGGGGCTACTAATAAGCATCCTGAATTCAGACCGATGGAATTAAAGTGGGGCTTCTCAAATTTTAATGTGCATGCAAATCACCAGAGAATCTTGTTAAAATGCAGTTGCTGAGTCAGTAAGTCTGGGGTAGGGCCTGAGATGCTGAATTTATGCTGATCCATTTCCTAGCAATACGGTTGCTGCAGGGCTGTGGAGCACAGGAGGAGCAAGGGGATAGAACCTTTGGTCATCACAGGTAGCTTAGGACAGCAGGATATGAGTGCTTGGATCTTTGGTGATTTGCATCCTGGCTCTGAGAATTCTTTAAAAAGCAGGAAGCTTGTGCTTAATTTGGGTTGTAGTGTTACAGAGTAAACCCAGTCTTCAGTAGCAAACCAGAGCCAAGCCTCGTCACATGCATCAACATCATTAATGGTGTGACTGACTGACTGACTTATTTCCTTCCTTCCTTCCTTCCTTCCTTCCTTCCTTCCTTCCTTCCTTCCTTCCTTCCTTCCTTCCTTCCTTCCTTCCTTCCTTCCTTCCTTCCTTCCTTCCTTCCTTCCATTAGAGTCTCTACCCTACAAAAGGGCCCTTTAACTGTGCCAGATCTGAAATGGCTCCCTTTCCCACATTATCCTAAATTTTGCCAGATCCAAAATGCTCCCGCACTGCCCATGTGTGCCAAAGGGATCCTACCAGTAAGCTCTCTAACCTGTCCATGAGGGCAAGCCAATCTGATCTGCCACATTGCTGTCCTAACTCTGAAGTTCCTATGAAAACCCCAATCTACTTCCCATTGTCTTCTCTCATAACTGCTTATGGCAGCCCAGCAGGCAGCTTTCACCACCTTTAAAACCTTGCAACAGGTGTTCAGTTTGGTTTTTTTCCTCCCTCCCTCCCTCCCTCCCTCCCTCCC
>PVIC010020169.1:0-29804 GCA_004025085.1 Thryonomys swinderianus | reverse complement strand
CACTCCCGCAGCGTGCGCTTCCTTCGAGCGCTTCCGTCCCAGAAACGTCTGTGTGGGCGCCACCGCTGCCTGTCGTCAGGGCCGCTGATGACATAACCGCGGATCTCAGGCCTCTTTCTCAGTTTCCCGGCACTTGTCTTCTCTCCGTCGGTGCTTTCAAGCCCTGCTGCCTTCCCGAGCCGGCTAACGCCCCGGGGGCCACCGTCCCGGCAGACGCCTCCGTCTCCGCAGAGCTTCGTCCGCCCGGCGGCCCTCCGTCATAACTCCCGCGACCGAGACCGTCCCGAGCCGTGTGACGAACCCGCCAGACTCTGTGGAGGATGATTCATGCGAATGGGCCCCCCGGGCCTCGCCTTTTCTCTCTGGAGATGTCCCTGCCCCGTCTGCCAGGGGTCCAGGGGTTCCCTTGCGGGTATTTTCTGTAATTCTTACAGCAGCCGTAGGAGGTAGAAATCTTGATCCTGTTTTCCAGTTGAGGAACAGTCAGACACCACCATTTCTTGGGACACAGCGAACGTCCTCCGAGTTCCGGGAGGCGCAGCGCCCAGCCCAGGGAGCGTCCAGTGAGTCACGGTGTTTTCTCACGTGCTTCACCTCCCCGCGGTGCTGCGGGGACTGGACGGTCCGTCTTGTCACGCACACAGAGGCCCTGGCCCATGTGTGTCCTCTAAGTATTTCAGAAAACACAAGAAAGGGATTCTTAGAACTTTCTCTACAGAACTAACCCGTAGACAGTCCTTGCATTTTTCTTAGTTTAATTCCAAGGGCAGTTTCGGTCTTTACAAGAACACACTGGAACTGGGCGTGGTGGCTCACGCCTGTCATCCCAGCACTCGGGAGGCAGAGGCAGGAGGATTGCTGAGTTCGAGGCTTGCCTGGGCTACACAGTGAGCTCAGGGCCGGCCTGAACTACAAAGCGAGACCTTGTCTCAAAAAAAACACAAAAAACAAAAAAAAACCCACAGCTGGAGTTGGCCTCAGAATTGTTGCCTTTGGTAAGTAAAAGCAGCAATAGGTTCATCTTTCAAGTGGAGCCGTATCTGTGGAACTACAGTGCAGCTGGTCCTGGCCGTACAGGGTCTTCTCAAACAATGTTCATTAGGCTGTGATTTGTTAGAAATTTATCAATAGAAGTAGCTTGTTCTCTTGGTAAAATATTGCCATGATTCTCACTTATCTTGGTTAACCGGGGACTTTTCACCCCGGCTCGTGAGATGTGTCGTGATTGGTCTCGTCCTGGGCTTCGACACAGGTCGCCAGCGCTGCTCCCGCCCTCCCCGCCGTGCTCGCCTTGGCGTCTTGGCCACAGGGGCCACAGGCGCTGACGGGCTCCGTCTCCCTTCGTCTGTGATAAGCACAGAGGAGGGCTGGGCTCGCTGTCTCTGGTCTTCTACTTGATTCCGGTACCGTTCACATGTGTTTGTATGACTACCTTTCTTTTTTAGATTTTCCAATGCCTGGCTTATAATTAATTATAAATTATTAGTAATTGAATATCTGACAGAATATTTTCCAGACACATAGCTTACACAGTATCCTTCCTTATTTCTTTCATAAATATATTCAACTTCAAGATTAATGAAGCCCTGGTATTTGAACTTTGTGTCACTGAATAAAGGCGACTGTTGAAACCCAAATTATCTTTTTTAATACAAGGCTGCCAACCGCGGCTTGTTACTCTTCTCTTGATCAACTTTAAAGTATTTCACTGTCCCGAACATCAGAACAAATTCAGAAGAACAAAAAGACATAAACCTGTTTTGTATATTCAGAAATGGCAAAAAAAAGGCGTTTGGAGAGCTGGGTACATTTGATGACATTTAGAAGCCAGAGCGTGGCTAGCTAGGAAAGGAAATTCCTATGACCACAATTAATGAAAATTCTTTTCTCAGCACTTCATAAAGTTCAGCTCCAAGAAAGGAGCTCGGAGCGCACACCCCGGCGCAGACTCGCCAGCCGCCCCGCCGCCCTCAGCGCGCTTTGCCCCCACCGACCCGGCGTGAGCTCCAGGCCGCCTCCCGGTGCACGGACGACGGGCTCGCTCCAGGCGCCGCCCGGCCTGTGCGCCTGCGCGCGCCGCTGCCCGGGGACCGTGCTCCGCCTGTGCACCCGCAGCCTGGGTTACAGAGTGGGTCTCCGCGGGCAGCGAAGGCCGCCGCCGCCCTCTGGGGCTCCTGGGGGGGAACCCACGCCCGCTGCGGTCCGCGCCCGACACTGGGGCCCGAGGGTGCCGGAGCAGCCCCGATCGGCCCCTGCAGGCCGCGCCCTTCCCGGCAGCGGCACGGACAGCGTCGCCTTCTCGGATTCGAGCCCTAATTAGAATAGCAGTTCAAGTTTCATGAAATACAGTTTAGATTTAAAGAAAACTTGTAAGTAAATATTGTATCCATATAACTTCAGGAATTTAATCATAAATCTAGTATTTTCTAGAAACTTATTTATACCTGATAAAGTATCACGAGCAGGTAAGAAACGTGTTCGCACGCGGGGCGAAGTCACAGAGGAGAGCCCCGCGCCGCCGGGCACGGGCAGGGAAGGGCGCGACCCTGCTAGTACCGTCCGGCAGTTGGTCAAGCTAGATGTACAGCTGCCATGTGTGCCCGGTATTCTCGCTAAAAATAAGTGTTCTCTCTAGGAAAAAAGAGGAAAATTTAAATGAATGCAGAGACACGTGAATAAATGTTGACAGTAGCTGTACCTGTATGTTCAAAACCAAAACCTGTGTCCTTTAATAGTTAAATGGATAGACAAAGTATAGTAAAAAAAAATCACACATTTGAATATACTTAGCAATAAAAAATACAGAAAGATGAGGACCAGGGATGTGGCTCAGGGGCACTGTGCTTAGCTGGTAAGTACAAGGTCCTGAGTTTGATCCCTGGTACCACAAAACAAGAAAGGAAAGAAAAAGAAAGAAGGAAGGAAGGAAGGAAGGAAGGAAGGAAGGAAGGAAGGAAGGAAGGAAGGAAGGAAGGAAGGAAGGAAGGAACTACTGATATAAGGAACTAATTTGTGAATCTCAAAATAATTCCAAGAAAAGACACCGGAGAAAAACAGGTTCGTACTCTATGCTACCACCTCTGTTCTCATCTGAGAAGTGCAGGCACGTGTGGCGTGCTGGGAGACACCGGGGTCACCTGGACAGAGGACAGAGGAGGGACACAGCCAGGTGGCACGCAGGTGGCACGCAGGGCCGCCCCCCGAGGGTCCAGTCGCGCCCGGCTCAGTTCAACCCATAACATGTGCCCCCTGTCTGATTTTCTGCAGATTTTCTTACATTGCCTACATGATTAAATATCTTTTCTAAGTAATTTAGCTAAATGTACCCACCATCCCAGTTCTTGGAGGTGATAATTATTATGAAATATTAGCTGAATGCAGAAGGACTAAATTAACAAAGGTAAGAGCAGTAATAGTCATATTTAAACCCACATGAAGCATGTTTTCAGAGAGTTGGAAGTTTTAGATTTTTATGACAAAAGTTAATATCCTGATAACTGACTCTCGGAGCCATTCATCACTTAAAAATCAACCAGCTTGTTTAATCCACCAAATTAACCCAGGTAGACAGAGAACGTCACGAGCCAGAGGACAGCGGCACAGAGCATGCGCGGCCTTCGCCCCGCCCCCGCCTCCCGCGCTCCGCCCACGGTGTCCGGTCTCCGCCCGCGCCGAGCCTCGGGTCTGCCTTCCCGCCCGCAGGGGGAGCCTCGATCTGCCGGCGCCTTCCGGTCCAGCTGCGGGTGCTGGGCGGAGAGCAGGGAAGTGGCTCTTAATTAGCTACGACGGGAGCAAACTACACGTTCTGAGCGCGCAGAGATCTCCAACCACAGTCAAAGCCATGCCGTTAACCATTGAGAGGGAAGAAGGTTTTATACATAATACATGTGTCAACGTTTTCCATGAGCAAAATCTGAAAGAAATCCCAAGAAAATGCTAAAAACGTCAGCAGCCTGACAATAATTTTCCAAATATTAGAAAAGAAAGTGACATAAAGTGACACCATATATGAAATTTTAGTCTTAATCACAAATTTCTTTTACAGAGAAAAAGTAGGTCGCCTGACAATCCTCAGGCACAAGCAGGGAAACGCCGCTTTGAAGAGGCTTCTGCAATTCATGGGCCACTCAAGGCGCCTTGGTCGGCAGGGTCTGTCCCCTGGGCTGTGGTGAGAACAGAGCCCCGGTCAGGTCAGGCCGGGCGGGTGGAAGACACATCAGCAGACATGTATGGACTGCTCATGTCGCTATTTCAGAGCCGTCATTCATTACATTGTTCCATTGTGAAATTATTTTCCATTACTATAAAACCAACGTAATATTTCCTTTAACAGTGAAACCATTAGACTTTCTTGGGCGAATCTGTATCTTAATACAGTAGTACCTGGGTCCGTGATTCCGGGAAAGGTGACCCTCTTCCTGCTCAGCACTAGACGTGAACTTGGGAAAGGAAGCAGAATTTTGCAGAATGCTCCTATTTGTGAACCAAATTGTGCACGAAAGGAAGTATTTATGAACCGAGGTAGTTCTGTATAAAGTTAAACTTTCTTTTATACTACATAGCACTAGCCCATTCAGAGAGCCATGACCTAGTTAGTACCCTGCAACTGTTTTAAAAAATATAATAATTTTACCACATTTAGAATAAATCATAGGATAAGGAATGGCGATTGAACTTTGAAAAGTTTATGTCACATGAATACATTCAAGAGCATTCCTTTAACAGTGAGAGTATACATCTCGGAGAATATTCACCAGCAGTGAAGTTTTTTTTTTTCTGTTTTTTTTATTCCTGTCCTCGTCAAGTGACACTGGAAGAAACGGGACGTTGCTGAAGCAGCCTCCAGAGAGGCTGTGCTGTACACGGGCTGACAGTGGAGTCTGAGCGAGCCGCTGTCTTAGATTCCGTGTCTCCCTCGGTCCCTCGTGTAACGCATTGGCTCTGCTTCTCTTTCTGTGATAGAAAAGAGACAGAGTTTAGCTAGAGGAAGAGAGCAGCAGTGGTATCTACGATCCCACGAGGTCGGGCAAAATCAGAACACTGCAGTAGGCCTGGTGGGTCATTGCGCAAATTTATTTTATAGGTTAGAAATTAAGAATGATTCACTTAAATTTCAAAAGGGGTTACTCAGGCCCTTCAGGGTTTCCACCCCTTTATCTCTGTCTCATCCTCTGCCTCCATCCATCGGCCGCAATTCTTCTATGCCTGACATAAGTGTTAGATAGTTGCTCATCTTGCGTATGTTGTCTGAAGATACAGAAAATACTGTTGATGACAACCTAGGTTTTGGTGCCAGATGTGTTCTGTTCTGGTAAAGATTTGGATTGTTACCATACAGAACTATTCCTCTTCCTATTCCATGTTTCCCTGTTGTGTGTTGAAATCAAGGAGAACTAAGTTGTAGCAGAACGCTCACATTCACATTTTTTAAACGTACAACTACGTGGAGAGTACTTACTGCTACCAGGGCTGGACCATCTGCAGCCCCGGGCGTTCCTCAAGCAAAGGGCATCCTGAGGGCACGCGACAGTGCCTAGTTTGGAGACCACAAAATTTCCCACATAAATGTCTACCACACGATAGGTGGAGCTGAGTGACGTCTCTCTCGTTTCTGGGATTTGGCAACTAACACGTCTTTACAGACCCTCCAGTGTTCCAGACAGTATCTCCCATTCAGGATTGAAAAACACTGATACTACAAATTAATTTTAACATTAAAAATGCCCGAGGAAAATTTATAACCAAAGGACTGAGTGGTAGCAGTAGAGCTGACATCTCCGCGTGTTGACTCAAGTATGCATTGTCAAATCCAGGCTGTGCGGCTTTTGAAGAAGGTTGCGTTAGGGGATGTAGTTGAAAGAGCCACGCAGATACAGAAATCCATGGAAAGTTCCGGATTCAGACTTGGCAGCGACGCCTCTCTGCGCGTCCCGATCTAGAGAGCTCTCGGCTGCGCGCGCTGCTCGGTATCAGCCCCGGCTCTTCCCGCGGCCCGGCCTGGCCCTGGGCCTGGGCCGCACTTCGCTCGCGGGCAGCACAGACCTGGGCCAGGGCGGCTGTGGACTCAGCGCGTTGCGGAAGTTTGAGCTTTTGGCTTAGTGCAGAACAAACATATATTTCACATTTCAGGAAATTTAAACCTAGAGAATATAAATGGCTGCTCTAATGGGGGAAAAACAATAAACCTAACTTTTCCAGGCTATCGTGTGTTCCAAGTTATCTGATCACTTTGGACGTTTGCTTAGTATTAACTTAATGGTAGAAAGTAGAAGCTTTTATTCCTTGGAAAGTCACAAAAGGACGGATGAGGGGGTCTGGGTAAGTCGCCCAGGGGCTTCCCCAGGGGCCCGTGTGGGTGGGGCTCTGGGCCCGGGCGCGCCCTCCCACGGGGTCAGGGGCGACCAAGGGACGCCCTCCTTGGGGCCCGAGGGCCGCAGGGCATCTGCCGGCGTTCTCTGCGGAGGAAGCCGCGTCCTGGGGCCCGGTGCTCGGCGCTGTGAGCCTGCCCGTCCCGACGCTGCGAGGGCGGAATGTCCCGGGCTCCGCAGGGCGCGGCAGGTGACAAGGGAAGCCCTAACAAGGCTTCATTTCCACTCGGCGCTCCGGGTCCTGTGTGATATGTTTAAGCCCTGCTACTCCAGTCTGAGCAAAAGAAGACGAAGAAAAAAGTGAAACAAACTAAGAGAATAAAGAGGAGCAAATGTTGCAAGTTCCAGAGTGTCGCTAGATGGGTCTCGCGCATGTGTAGTAATAGACTGAAGTATAAGGATTTGACTTCTGGAGTGTGTTCTTTGATTATTTCTTTGTGATATATTGGTTCCTTTAATCATCAAAGAAGGTATAAATTGACTTTCATTTCAAAATTTGTTTTTTTTTCTCATTTAACATAGTGACTTTGTCTAAAAAATAAAAATGTTATAAAAACTACTGGTTGGGCTGGGAATTTAGCTCAGTGTGGTTCCGGCGTCTGCCTGGCAAGTGCAAGGTCCCGAGTTCAATCCCCAGCACCACATATCACAGTGCTGGGTGTGGTGGCTCATGTCTGTAATCCCAGCACTCAGGAGGCAGAGGCAGGAGGATTGCTGAGAGTTCAAGGCTAGCCTGGGTTACATAGCGACTTCATGACCAGCCTGAACCACAAAGTGAGGCCCTGTCTCAAAAAACAAACCAAAACAAAACAACAAAAAAACCTAGTTACCAGTAATTTTACTATGCCATAACTATTAAATTTTAAAACCCTGAAAATTAAAATGAATAAAACCCCCAATGTGTCAGGAAATTGACAGCAAATAATGACTTTTTCTAATGACAGGTATAGCTAGGTTTTCTAGCAATGGGGGCAAGCCTAGTATAATTTCTACAGAACTTTAGATTTCAGCAATGTAACATTTAAACTGTAGAAACAGAAGAGAATTACTTGATTTGGACCTGATTCCTGGCCGTGAAAATAGTGTTGAGGGAATTTACAAAGAGAGAAAGTCTCAAAGCAGCTGTCTCCCCACTGCCCTCCACGCATGCCAGAGACCCACGAAGGGATGGTCTGTGTGGGATGAGGATGTGTCTGGATATTACATGTGTATACGTGGGTGTGTACATTTTTCAGAACGAGTTTACTTATTTTCTTTAGCTTTCCAAAGAAATAAATAGTAATTGTGTTTACAGATTCAAGTTCAAAATCATACAAGTCAATTTATTTTTCATTTTCTTGGACCTAGAACAACATGTTAAACATCAAGAGTGTGCATATATTGCCGGGTGTGGTGGCTATGCTGTAATCCCACCGCGCGGGAGGCAAAGGCCAGAGGATTGCTGTGAGTGTGGGGCTTGCCTGGGCTACAAGGCGAGAACCTGTCTTAAAAAAAAAGAATGTGTATAAAATCATTACAAATTACTTCTCACTATACACCGCTGAGATTTTTTGGCTGTGGATCTCTCACTAGGTTTCCCTTTTTGTCTTTTATAGAGGCTTTTGCACACAACAGAGAGAGAAAGTGGTTCAGTGTTTTCTTGGGAAGCTCTTAACATGGTTTTCTTTTAGACTTTTTTTTTTTTTTTTTTGAGACAGGGCCTCGCCCTGTAGTCCAGGCTGGCCCTGAGCTCACTATGTAGCCCAGGCAGGCCTCGAACTCAGCAATCCTCCTGTCTCTGCCTCCCAAGTGCTGGGATGACAGGCGTGAGCCACCACGCCTGGCTCTTTTAGACTTTTGAGATGTGCTCTCTTGTTACTCTACCTTTAGGCTTTCATATAATGGTGTCCTTATTAGTTATAGCTCAAACATTACAACATCAATGAAAACAGTTGAAATATGGGGCCAAGAAGACAAAGTTCACCTCCGAAAAGTATGGAACGTTCCAGGAAGTTGGGGGATAATCTGCAAAGAATGATCTAGAGTAAGGGAGCTCCTGCATTTCTTGTGTAAATTATGCTTCCATTTCTATTGCATCCTTGAAACATATTTGCAAGGAATTTGCCCCGGCCTATGGCCAAAGGCAAGATAACTCCCCACTGCAGCAAAGGAAAAGCAGACAGATTAAAAGAAGTATTTGTGCACAAGAGTTTCTAAAATATTTTGTGAAGTGACATATTATTGACTAGAATTAGACAGGGGGGATCACCGACTCTTAAACTATGCTCAGCAATCACAAAGAGAGATAATCTAGATTCTAAAAAATTTTTTGAGATAATCTCCCCAAAATCAAGAGGAGATCTCAATAGAACAACATCAAACCAAGCAAAGGGGCAGATAAGCAAAGAAAAGGGAAATGGTAAGTTGTAAGGTTTAACTGCAGTCATATTTCTAATAACACTAAATATATTTGGAATAAACATTCTAATTAAAAGTTGAGTGCTTTCAGAATGTATGAATTAGTAGTAAGTCATATATATCTACAAAGAGGAATAGTTTAGACATAGCTATCTTTAGAAAATGGATGAAAATACATCATGCAAATATTACCATAAGTTAACCTAAAATTTTATTTACAGACAAAAATGCTAGCAGAAAAGAGGAATATTTTATAAGGAGCCAATCTTTTGGAAAGCTCGATAGTCATGTTTCACAAAACTAAAGAGCCTAGAAAATCAAATAAGAATGTAGCAGCTATCAAAGAAGTGAATTAAAGTCATACTGGATTTTAACAACCATACCAAAAAAGAAAGACTAAACTTTAGCAAAGATAAGAATGATTGCTGTAATAATCTTAAAACTTACCTGATATCTGTAAATCTTGTAATTCAAAGTTTATACTTTCATCATAAATATATGTAAATTCTCTGAAACTGCCTGTATCTTTGCCAGAAAACTAGTTCAACTAAGTGCAAATGATGTACAGTTGCACAGATTAGGCCCCAGACAATCATGGCAATTAATTAGAAATGAGAAAATGCTAAATGTTTGAGAAAAAAATTTTCAAATTAAGCAAAATATACTCAAATAATGCATGCGTTCAGCTACAATATAATACTAGAAACAGAAAAGTAGTCAAGATACAACATCAACATTTGTGGAGTGTAGTTAAAATAGTGCTTACGAAAATAGTTACAAATGGTTGTGCAAGAAATTAAGAAATTTTAAGATGAAGGAGCTAATTTAGAGGACATTTAGAAGCCAGTAAAGAAGGCCAAAATAAATTCAAATTAAGAAGGAAAGAACTGAGAAAAAAGCTGAAATCCTTGAAGTAGAATACAGTTATAAAATAGAGAATGGTCCTAACATCAAAAAACTGATAGACTGTTAAAGCATAAAAGCTTTATCTGAACTATGGAGAAGAAAGAATAAATAAGCACCAATTGAAACAGGTCTCACAGCCATGTGCTCTGAATGCTCGAAAGATTTACTTTCCACCTGAAATATTAAAAAGTGGTCACATATGTAAAGGTGTTTTGCAAATCCTAAACAGGGGTTACAATCTGATTTGGCTCCACATTTCCATTATAACACCTTTCTAAAAAAGTGTCATCTATCCAGTTTTAGTAAAGTCATTTCTACAACCGCTTTGCAACTATGGAAATTTTCTTACTTTCTACACAAAAATACAGCAGCAAGAAAACTAGAGCATGGATACTCGAGGCCAGGTGGTGATATGAATTTAAACAGCCACGGGGAAATTGGCAAGGGAATTGAACCTGTTCGTCTGTCTGTTGGCCTTAAAGGAGCCGTTCTGGGCCCCAGAGTCTGCAGGTCCGCGGACGGTGAGAAGCTGCGTCTGCTGGGTGGGCTCCCTGCTCGGGAGGCGCCGGCGGCTTCAGGGAACAGGCGCGCCCGTTCTCAGACCTCGCTGTGCGCCGCGCCTCCAGGGGGCGCTCTGCCCGGAAACGCTGCGTGCGCTGGCGGCCTCCTCAGCGCCCCTGGGCGATCTGGTCGTTGTTTATGAACAAAGGTATTTTAAGACATCACCAGCTTAGATGTATATGCATCCTTTTTCATGAGAAATACCTACTCCTTTTTAAAAGTAACTTTGACCTGAAGTTCTTAGAGAGTGGTTGTCTAGTAGTTTTATTTCCATTTATCTCTTATTTTCAAAATCTCATAATATATTAGGAAATATAAAATTAATAGTTTATAACATGACTATTAATTATTGTGTAGCACATTTATATTAATTATTCTACTACTGATAGACTTAGGAATTTACAATTTTGCCAACATAGTATCTTTAGTCAATAACTTACTACCTATATGTTATTGCACATATGAACATATTTATATGAAGTATGTTTTAAAATACCCACTAGGGGGACATGATATTATTTTCTAAAGGTTGGAATTATTTTTTCATTCTCAGCAAAACTCTTTTATACTTTTTTTCCTCTATACCTGGATGAAACATCAAAAAAGCCTGTCATTTCTCAAACTTTAGCAAAAGAAAATTGCCTTTATAAAAATGCATCTCTTTGTAATTTATACAAACAGCAAACTTCAAGAATTTGCCGGAGATTTAGCTCAGTGGTTCCGGCGCCTGCCTCGAAAGTGCAAGGTCCTGAGTTTGATCCCCGGTGACCACATACAATGCTGGGCGTGGAGACTCACGCCCACCAGCCATCAATACCACATACCACAGGGCTGGGGGTGGTGGCTCACGCCTGTCATCCCAGCACTCGGGAGGCAGAGACAAGAGGATTGCTGAGTTCGCGGCGGCTTGCCTGGGCACCATAGTGAGCTCAGGGCCAGCCTGAACTACAAAGCGAGACCCTGTCTCAAAAAAAAAAAAAAAAAAAAGAATTTAGAAACTTCTCAGAATTTTATGTTTAATATATGTGCTATGGAAGTGAGCACACAATTTTATTATTTCAAAGTTTTTTATATTTTCTGATTGTTTTATCCATTGAAAATATGTATTTAAGAGATTTGCACAGATCTATGACTAAATGCAGAACTCTATTTTGTAACTTCCAGACTAACTTTAACCACACAGCTGGGCTGGTGGGAAAGGTGAAATTAAAGATGAAACAACAACTTAAGTTGTTAATAACTTAAGTCAGTGTAATAAAGATCAGGTTTCAAAACCTGTGCTCGAGGAGTCACTCGGTGACAGGCCTCAAAAGAAAGGCTGCAGTTGAGGACTTATCTGTGCGAATACTCTCGGGAGGTTGTGTTACCCTGAAAGTCAACAGGACCGAGCAGATAAGGCTGAGGAACCAGGCTGGAGCTTCAGCGAGTTACCACAGAGTCGGCTTGTTTTCCTGCCGCTTGGATGCAAGACCCGGCGCTGCTCCGTCCGGCCCAGCGAGGCGCCTGTTCCTGCCGGGAAGGCAGGGCGCCCCACACCCGGGCCCGCTGCCCTCCTCACAGGTCGGGCCTGAAGCTCTGCTCCTCTCCCGTGGCTTTTACGGCCACTTGTTTCCTGTGCTACTCGCGTAATAAACTCAGCTGTCGTTTCCGTATGGGAATTTTCTTCAAAGGTTTTGCAGTAGGACTCACATTCTGTGGGTGGTTTGTACATTTTAAAGACAGAGAGAGAGAGAGAGAGAGAGAGGGTGATAAAAGGGTTTTAAATTTCCAAGCGAGTCTATCTCTTCTATTTGGTGACAACAAAGGCAACGCTGTCCCAAGAGCTGAGCAGAGAGCTGGACGGCCTCAGCTCGGCAGCAAGCGCAGGCCCCGGGCAGGGACCGGCAGGAGCACCCGAAGGCCCGATCTGCGCAGAGGAATCACAAAGGAGCTACAGAAAACAAGAGACATTTCGGCAGAGGAGCCAGCGCAAGATTCGTGCAAGAGAGACTCCTCCAGTGAATGGCCGTCGTCACTAAATTTAATATTTTGTTTTTCCTGTCGTCGTGTTTTCTCCTTGTCAGCTGGGAAACCCGCATAGTCACTCCACATTCGCACTAAGTATCATAAACTCAGGGTAGCTCAGCAAAACGTCTAGGCTGATAGTCCTCGCACTATGCTCTAAGCCCGCGAAACAGCCCATCTCCAGCACAAATACAAGCTCTTCCTACTGTATTATCTGAAATGGTACATTTCCAGGGTTCATTCTTTTGAAAATATTTGTAAGTCAATCATACATTTCTAAATATAAATTTTAGATTTTCAATTGAACAATTTCAGTGTTCCTTACTTCAAAAATTTCCCTGAACACTGGGCGTGGTGGCTCACGCCTGTCATCCCAGCACTCGGGAGGCAGAGGCAGGAGGATTGCTGAGTTCGAGGCTTGCCTGGGCTCCATAGTGAGCTCAGGGCCAGCCTGAACTACAAAGCAAGACTCTGTCTCAAAGAAAAAAAAAGAAAAAATTAAAAATTTCCCTGAACATCTCGTCTTTATACAGCTAGAAGATACAACTCCAGATACATTTGTTTTTGATGAGGAAAATAGGTTTGCAAAGAAAGTATAAGTTTGTAAAGAAAACATGTTTGTCAGTTTACTCTATTTTTATTCTTAAATTAAAGTTTACTACAATGTTTTATTTTTCCAAGTAGTTGATAACAATATTTTTCTAAAACATAGCTGCAAAAATAAACTTAAAAATTAATCCTTGAACAATGCAAGAGTGCAAAGAAATCTAGGAAATATTAAAACTTACTTAGAAATTCAGTCATTGCTAAATGCACTTGCACAAGAAAAGACGTATAAGGTCAACAGAACAACATGGAGTCCAGTTTAGAGCAGAAACTTTCATACACTTGGAAATGAAAAGCAGAATTTCAACAAAATATAGAAAACGTGAATTACACAATAACTGATGTTATAAAGCATTGGCTGGTCATATGGAAAAATACAGCTAAATCTAAAAATGCCAAAAGCAATTCCCCATGTGTCAAATGATTAGCATAAAATACTGATTTTATATTAGATTAAGATAATATTTTTCCAAGCATAAATTAAAACTTTAAAACCTATTGTACAGAAAAACACTAATAAATTATATTCATGCATAAAACAGCATGAATAAATAGACCAAACTATGAGTTGACGCACACTAAAAATTTAGAAAAACTTAGGTAGAAAATAAGATAAATAGCTAGGGACAAGGACAAGAGGGAAGAAAAGACAGGGCAAAGAAAGGGTGGAAAGCTCGGGAAGGGAATTTAACGGCAAAAACCAAGCTGCCGACAGCAGACACCGGACGCTGGTGGCTTCCCAGACGCAGGGACTGCTTCCCGCATTCGACTTACTGGCTGTGTTGTAAATATTTGTCTTACGCCGCGCCACGTAATTCGTACTGTTTGGAACATTTGTAGAAAAAGGAAACAGTAGGTTTAAGATGAACCGAATGATCCCAAACCTGAAGGAGCAGACAAAGGAATCAACCAGGCATCTCAGAGGAGAGAACAGAAATTGCCGATAAATACTTGAAAACTTACTCGAAACAGTTAATAATTGAACAAATTAAAATGATAAATGAAACTAGTTTTAGTTTTCATTAAAAGACTGTTGAAGTTTCCAAACGTTAGACTACAGAGTTTTAGAAAATTAACACATTTTTTAGAGGGATACATTGCTTGTTATCATTACATGGCATTTCCGTTCTTGTAAGGTGTTACTTAAGAGGCATCATCAAGTTGAATAAAATAAAGCAGAAATTTAAAAGATTAAAGAAAATGTCTCTTATGTAAAAGTGATGATTTTGACTCACAACAACTAACGAGAGGCCAGAAGAGTTGATTGTTCAGCGCTTACACCAAGCACTACAGAGGACGCAGGCTTCGAAATCATGACATTTAAAAGAGTGAAATGTTTCGGGTCAGTCTCAAGATAACAACAATCATTGAGAGAAAAATAAACTAAAAAGCTAAAATGATAGATATACCCTACTTGTTCAGGGAAGGAATACATGGAAGTTTTGTAAGTTATGTCTTGTGCATTGTGCATCTTGTATGTCTGGTGTTATTGCTCAACACTACTTATAATTATATATCGATCAATACAGTTGCCTATATTTTGCTCATTTTCATAGTTAAATACATACAGCTTACTAATGCGTACTTTTTTTGGGTACCAGGTATTGAACTAAAGACCTCATGTGTGCCACTACCTCCCCAGCCCACTACTGCATTCTTTGGTTTAATTTGCCATCTTTCCAGTTTTATTTATTTTTATTTATTTATTTTTTTGCTTTTGAGACAGGGTCCCGCTTTGTAGTTCAGGCTGGCCCTGAGCTCACTATGGTGCCCAGGCAAGCCGCCGCGAACTCAGCAATCCTCCTGTCTCTGCCTCCTGAGTGCTGGGATGACAGGCGTGAGCCACCAGGTTCGGCACTGTGGTATGCGGCATTGATTGTTGGTGGGCGTGTCTCCACGCCCAGCATTCTATGTGGTTACCGGGGATCGAACTCAGGACCTTGCGCTTGTGAGGCAGGCGCTGGAACCACTGAGCTAACCCTCCAGCCCTTTCCAGTTTTATTTGTAACAATTTGTGCTGTTATGAAAGTTCACATACTGTAAAGTACTGCAGCTGGGGTCATACGTTTTGTTCTTACAAAACACCCTAACACTAAATATTACTTTATAGTTATATTTAAAAAAATAACAAATGATTTGTTGCAGTCTTAGGTAACCCATGATTTATGATTCAATAACTCCCACAATCTTGTTTATTAGACAGCTAAATTTCACAGTGACTGAGGTTCATGTGTCAAAGATAAGAAAAATATTAAAAGGTTTCAATGAGAACTGAGTCTGAATTTCTGTGGGCAACAAATATGAAAAAGTAAAGAAAGCATCCTGCAAATGCGAGTCACAAGGTTTCAGTGCGTGACGCCCACGCTCCTGTCCCCGAAGTTCATTTCTTAGCACAGGCTAACCCCGGATCTCCGTAGAATACCATTATTACTTTTCAATGCGATTTCGCTACAAATCCATTGTGGAATGGGATAGCTGACATCTAAACCCTCTCAGCCCTAGCTTCATTATTTGTGAAATGAGAAAGTTCGATGAAATGTTCTCCGATGCCATAGAAAACTAGGTCTCTCATTTCCTTGATTCCCACAGAGATCCGTGCGCTGCCGCTTAGTTTGGGCAGTCATCTGACAGCTGAGCGCCATCTTACGGGGGGTCTGAAGAAATAAATGGTCACGTTAGATTAGCGTGGCATCCAAACCTCTATTTTCCTGTAAAATATAATTTTTGATTTTCCTTCGCCTTTCCCCTCCTCCGCATCTCCCTGTTCTTCTTCCTGACGGCTCTCTAGCCACATCAGCAGCTGTAAAGTTCTAAGGCGGAAGCTCCCGTTGGACGGAACCGCGACCGGCGCGAACCCGGCGCTCTGGAAACGCGTCAGCTGCGGCCCGAAGCGGGACGCGCTCCCCGTGGTGACGCCCGCGGTCCGAGAGCCCGGGCACAGCTCAGTGCCTCGCGGAGGGCTCCGGGCACAGGGGGCGCCCCCTCCCCACGGCCTCCCCGGGGCCCGAAGGCGCCCCGGGACCCCGGAAACTACAACTGCGAACACTTCTGAGTATGAAAGGCGCTCCGTCCTGTGCTTCTCTGACTTCTGCTTTCAGGGCAGAGAACTGTCCTTGCATAAAGCACGGTGCCACTGCTCACTCAAATCTGCAACAGGTCTATGAATGACTAGGAGAGATGAATACAAAGTGTCTGTCTGTATTTGAACCTCATGAAAACGTGCTTGACATAACAGCTTTACTGCCGCTGACTGGGGGTTACCTGACTTCAAAGGACGGTCGGCAGCTCCGTTCCTCCCCGGTGGGTCTTCCCCGAACCAAGCCAGACTCCTCGCAGCAAACTCTGCACCCTTGTCCTTTGTCTACACTGGATTTTTACCATTTCATTACAAATTAGACATGGACATGTTAATCCTTTTCCAGTAATCATTAATTTTGCTTCCCCTCTTAACACGTTTCACGGAACCTGATGCAAGTTAGCCCCTGAGTGTCTGCGGAGGACGCAGGCCTCTGGAGAAGTATGTCCCGGAGCCTCCTCGTCCTTGTTAATAATAAGGTAAATGCTGCTCCGTAAAAAAGTATTTTAAAGAAGTTTACCAGAGGAAGGCCTGATATTTTATTAACTTGGCCAAATTTAAGCTGCTTCACCAAGAGTGGGCCTTTGTAATCTCACCTAGTTTTTCATCAAACAAAATAAAAAACAGTTCCATGAAGCAAAATCTCACATTTACATTGGTTTACTGATGTTATTAACATCTTAAATAACATCTTGGCAAGTGTAAGCACAGTTCTCAACAAGCAATTTACAGTTGTGATTTGTAATTTAAAAAACTAATTTCAACTTTAGTAAGGAATATTTATTTTGTAAATGATTTTATATCCCACAAATTTTGATGCAGTTCACCTTATAATTACGTTATCACCTTATAATTACATTAAAAAAACCTGAGTTCGTAGTAACTCAATATTCAACATTTTTCACACAACTTTGTTACGGGCTGTTTCTGAGTGTGGGGTTTCATCTGGATGACGTATCACAACAAGAAATCAGCTGGGACGCCTGGGGTTCGGAAAGGTGGGGAAAAGCCACGATGTCCAGTGGCAGTAACAGGGAAGCTCCTCGTTGGGCGGGAGAGCCAGAGTGGGGGTGTGCTGACTGGAGGGAGTTCTTTTTTTTTTTTTGAGACAGGGTCTCACTTTGCAGTTCAGGCTGGCCCTGAGTTCACTATGTAGCCCAGGCAAGGCTGGAACTCAGCAATCCTCCTGCCTCTGCCTCCCGAGTGCTGGGATGACAGGCATGAGCCACCAGGCCCGGCACTGTGGTATGCGGTATTGATGGCTGCTGGGCATGAGTCACCATGCCCAGCATTGTATGTGGTTATGGGGATCGAACTCAGGACCTTGTGCTTGTGAGGCAGGCGCCGGAACCACTGAGCTAAATCTCCGGCCCCTGGATATAGTTCTTCTCAGTGTGCTGCTCTTTCCCTCTGAATTATATTCATTTATATGCTAACTGAGATAATTAGGCCCTGTTTATGTAGACACTGTCTGCATACGCAGAGATATATTTCTTTAAATCCTCATCTTCTCCCTACAAGAGACCCCTGATCTCAGAGGCACGAGACAGATGAAAAATACCCCACTCTTTCTTTTTCAGGCACCCCTAATACGCACCCACACTGCTTTGCTGAGTAGAGCCCAGTGGTTTCCTGGAGTCTTCTTGTCATTTGAGATCTAATAGCGTTTTAAAGAACCAGTTCAAAGCAGTCTGAAGCCTAAACCTTACCCAAAGATATCTGCATTTTTAATGGGGGATAGAATTACTTTACTAGTGATTCCCTGTTATCTTTGTACAAGTACTAAAGCAACTTCTTAAGGAATCTCCTGGAATTTCTAAAACGCGTTTTGCATCACAGGAGCATAAAGACACAAATAAGTGTTACTTGTGAGTTGTACGTAAAACTATCCTCAGTCAGCCCTCTAAAGGGTGATTTTTGCTGGTGGTTTCCAGACGCCTCATACTTCCTGTTTTCCAGTTCTCTTCTTCCTCCTCCCGTTACGGCCCGGAAAGCCCCTACCTCTCTCTTCAGTTCAAAGCCTTCCAGTCTCTGCAGCGCTGTCCACACAGGCCCCTCTGGACTGTCTCCCGTGGCCGGAGCCACCTTTGCGCGCGCCTCCTTCCGGCGACCCCGCCGCAGGCTCCGCCGGCTTTCTGCGGCTCCCAGGGCGCAGCTAACGCGGGGACAGCGTCACTCGCTTGCCGGTGTTCTGGCGCCCATCGATGCGCTCGCCCCTGTGTCAGACTCGGGAGAGAGGAGACTGAGAGGGCCTCGGAAAACTGGAAATGCCGCGCAGACTCCCTGCTCGTCAGAGGCCTCGGGGCTGAGGCCTAACTTTCCAGGGCTCCGGGCTCCCACCCCTCGCGCGGGGAGCCGTTGCCGAGGCCGCCCGGGGCTTTCCCGCCCAGCTGCGCGCGCAGAGCGGCTCCGCCCCCGGCCTCCCGGCACCCGCGCCTTCCGGGACGGGCACCCGCGGCTTCCGGGATGGGCACCCGCGCCTTCCGGGACGGGCACCCGCGGCTTCCGGACGGACACCCGTGCCTTCCGGGACGGGCACCCGCGGCTTCCGGGACGGGCGCCCGCCTCGCGCGGCCTCCGGGCGGCTCTGGCAGTCGGCCCCAAGTCTCGGGGGCCACAGACGCCGCGCACAGGGGACACCCAGGTTCGCGGGCCGGAGGCGTCGGCCGCCGCCCTCCAGGGAAAGCCAGGGCCCTGCGGATGCCGCGCTCCCTCCCGGCCGCGCGCTGTGCAGGAGGCCGACGCCCGGCAGCGGAAGGGGCGCCCGGGCAGGGCTCCCTTCAGCAGGAGGCCCTCGGCGAGAAGCCCGCCCAGCTTTTTGTTTTCTTTGTCTGCACAGGGTGAAAGCTTGCTAACTTAGATCAGACTGTGACGACTCCATTTCTGAAAGAACCTATTCATTAAGCTCCGCGCCAGTGTTCGTGTGGGAATTTCCGGGAGGCGAGCGAGAGCGAAGCGGCCATGCCCTCCCGTCCTCTGGGCCTGTGAGGCGCGTCCGCGTGCGCGGGCTGGGCGCCGGGCTCGCGGGCTCCTGTCAGCCGCACCAGCTTCAGTCTCAGCGACGTTACCCGTCAGACCAGGGCGGCCCCTCTGGGAGCGTGCTCTGGGCCTTCCACAAGTTTGGAAATGCAAATGCAGTTATTCCCACCAAATCTAGCAGTTAGAACAACTTGTTTCTACACAACTCATACATCTTAAAACGTATGCTCGTTTTGTTGGGTATTATGTGAATTGATTTTTATTTTAATCGTTTTCCTCATAATTTTCTTCTACTTATTCATGGGTGAAATATACCAAAAATTACATACTCTTTTTGGTTATTAAGTGGAAGAAGATTTTTGTTTTTGTTTTTGTTTTTTTTTTTGAGACAGGGTCTCGCTTTGTAGTTCAGGCTGGCCCTGAGCTCACTATGTAGCCCAGGCAAGCCTCAAACTCAGCAATCCTGCTGCCTCTGCCTCCTGAGTGCTGGGATGACAGACGTGAGCCACCACACCCGGCACTGTGGTATGTGGTATATTGATTACTGGTGGGCGTGAGTCACCAGGCCCCAGCATTGTATGTGGTTACCGGGGATCAAACTCAGGGCCTTGCACTTGCGAGGCAGGCGCCGGAACCACTGAGCTAACCCTCCGGCCCAAGTGGAAGAGGATTTTGATAAGCCAATGTATCTAGCCTAGTTCAAAAACAAAAGAAAATGGAATATGACCAGATGTGCCAGGTAGGAGTGCAGCGTGCCATTCTGCTCACCTGGCCACATGCCACAGGAGCCTGGTGAAGTTGAGAGTCTGTGTGAGACAGCGCTACCCTAAGACACTGTCAGAAAGACGAACAGGAGAGTCTGGAAACTTGACGGCAGGAGAATGTTCACAGCATTGTTTAGAACAGAATGAGAGAGACAGACAGACAGACATGCCAAGACATCCACTTTTTAGGCTGTACTGAGGTAGCATATGTAACAGGCAATAATTACAACAGGGTCATGTTTTTATGAGAAATAGTAGTGAACCAGAAACCTCAGGCAGATAAAGAGAAACCTAGGAATTAGGAAAGAAGTAATTCCAGAATAATTCTAACTAAAATGCAATTTATGAGTTCACCGTGAGCACTGAGTGGTGTGTGGTGTGTGTGTGTGTGTGTGTGTGTGTGTGTGTAGGGTGTGAGGATGATGAAAATAAATCCTTAGATCAGAATGACTACTTGGTAAAGAAAATAGGACTAAAATGTGTTAATAAAATTCAACGAGTTCTATTGTGATAACTAGAAAGACATTTCATAAGGCAGTGAATTGTGAGGTTTTACGATGTTTTGTTTCAGAAAATTTAAGAAAAAGTTAAACGCTTCCCAAGGTGGAGATTGCCCACTGATTTTTTTGCAGATATGTGAAACCTTCCACAGATATGTGAAGCCTTCCTTTCTTGCTGGAAAACATATAAAGAAATTCTGAATTTAATAATTTATTCACATGTACATGTTTGTAGTATATAATGTTTATACTCATTGTGGGGAGCTGGCACAGGCACATAACACATTTTAATTTCATTTTGAAACCACTTTCCTTCACTCCTTCTCCGGCAATATCTTGAGTCCCTTCATTTTGAGTTTGTGTCTGTGTTCACGGTGCAGAATGTTTACATTCCTTGTGTCGAGCTGGTACATAATACATCCTTTCTCCGCACTTTCTCTGCTTTCCTCCCTGCCTCCTCTCCCATCTCTCCCCCCCCACTTTGACAGAGATCTATCTCTACTTCCTGTCATCTTTAATTTTGCTCTTTGTTTATGTTTCCTTCATTTGCACGAGGTCCTGGACTCAGTGTGGATTACTCCTGCTTCTGTGTCTGCGTGGGACGCAGGAGTGTGTGCCTGCAGAAGGGAGGGTTACTCAGAAAAGCTAGTTTTGAGCCAGACATAATCTTTCCCTCCGTTTTTCCCGCCTGCGAAGCCCGTCCCGAGTGAAGAGTGTAAATGCAGGGCACCTCTGTCTTTCTGCTGGGTGCCACGGATTACAAAAAGCCAGAGTCAGGCATGTTACCCCCCCGGGGAGAAAGACGGTTCTCAGGCGGATACTCTTGTACTTTGGGAGGAGGTGCTGAGTACAGGGCTGATGTATCGGGTAAACTACACTCGAAACTACCCCTTCTGGGCCACTGTACCCAAGGTAACGTGACACACGTCAGCAGAGCCAAAATAATTTTTTTGGGAGGGATGTTTTAAAGCTTTATTTTTCAAGTTTTGGATTTTCAAAACTACTTTTAAATTCTGTGCATTTTTCTCAGTCTCTTATTTCCTCTGTATTATGTGACCATGTTGAGAACTTCCACCGGCCACAGGTGCTTTCAGGTTCGAACGAGGAGGTCTTTGTTAGCGCCGCAGAGAGACGCGCCCTGTGCCCTGGCCTCACCGTCTGCCCTGGAGCGGCTTCTCGCCACCTGCTCCTGAGCCCGCGGCCTCGTGCGCTAAGCTGTGCCAGGCGGCCAGCGCGCCCTTCCCGCGGCGTGAGAAGGTCCGAGGCACCAGCCTTCGTCCCTTTCAACTGTGACACCGTTGAAATTGCAGCTCGGGGCGCCAGGTAACGTTTGTTCCCTAAGCGGATGCAAAGACGCGAAGCGACGGTGCAACACCGCAGCAGGGAAGAGGAAAGCGCTCCCGGGCCACGGCCGGAGCGCCAGGCGGGCGAGGCCGGGAACGCTGGGACGCCGGGCGCTCGGAGCCTGTCTGAGCCGGGCTGTGACGGCGGAGCGAGGCCTTCGTCCTCCCGCTCTTGGGAATAGAAGGACGGGCCTCGGAATTGGGAAAACACTCAGAGAACACGTTTCCTGCCGTGGCACCGTGCTGTTTCCAGGAGGCTGTGCGGCGGGCAGAAGTTGCTCTGCCCAGAAGAGGGCTGAGCCTCCAGAGGGGCGAGGCGGCGGCGGCGGCGGCCCGGAGGGCGTCACGGAGCCATCAGCGGGGGAGGAAAGGGCGGTGAAGGCACCTTTTGTTTTTGTTAGAATGAAAATTTTGAGTTCCGCTCATGTACACATAAACAGGTCAGACACTTGAAGGGCCCTTCTTACGAAAATTTCACTCACAAAGGTGATGAAGTTTGCTCAGTGCAAGTTAGCAAATCTCAGTCTTGAGAAACTTCAGCTTGAAAGATCGTTTTACAGGATAAAACACGTTATTTGGGGGAAAAATTCCCATTTTGCCTTCAACTGGCATTGAGTGCTTAGACTGAACCGCCACAGACCTGAGAAAATTAAGGAAGGTAGTAGATTCATTAAACGCTTGAAAAATCAAAATATTGTTGGTTCTCAGACTACGTGCTATACAAATGGATATAAAGTAGACGTTTATGGTAGAAACTTCTTTTTAATATTGGATGCGTGAGAGGCTGATTCAGAAAAATAGAGGAGGTTTTCTCAGCATTAGGAGGCCCAGCCAGGATTAGCGGGGTGCACAGCGACTCAGCGGCTTCTGCCAGTTGCTTTGGAAACCAGTGAAAAACTGAAATACACAGTGAGGGTCAAATTCCCCTCGCGTTAGCAGCTGGAGCCGCACAAGTGTCTCCACACTCTCTCACGTTGTCTTCGCATTTGCCTCGGAACACTTATCCAAAAAGCTTTATTATATTACACTAATTGGACTAACTAGCCAGCCAAATTCCTGTACCAGCAAAAGTTTTTCTCACATAAATAAATTTTGGGAGAAAAAAAGTCTATGTGTTTTATTTAAAAAGCTACCAACAGATTATTTACTTATAGTAAAATTTGCTCAGTGAATCCAAACACAAATTTCACTTCACTCTGGATTTTATGTTTTGAGGCTACTGATCAAGAACTTGAGCCATAACCAACTGAAGACTCTACCCTAGGGAAGGGGCATTATCTAGCGCTCCAGAAGGCAGAAAAGAATGCCACGGAGTTAACGCAGAGAGTAGATTCTGCAAAACATTACATCACATATGCTCCGTTTCTACAAGCCTCTATAAAAATGTTACGGATTTTTCTCTACAGAACTACTTCAGATTTCTCTCAACATTTTTTATCTTATAAAATAAATGATTGGTACTGACATACAATAGAAAAGGGGCAGAGGAGAAAAGAGAAAATTCATCAAAGTAAGTGATACCGAGTGAGACATGGTTATTCCTATTCTTGCTGCTGGGTGCATAAAGGCAATTTTTAACGTATTTCTCCATTATGGAGTTTCCCTTTGGAAGGAGCTGTACTTCAAAGGCAAAGAAGACTGACCTTCTGGCCTATAAACCCGTTCTTTTCAAAGTGCAGGGGGTGGCGCCGGTACTGGGTGTCGTTGGTTGCACGTGTGCACCCTGCGAAAGTCTAGCTCTTACGACAGGTTTCCTCGGGAGGCGTCGGCGCGCCGTGGACGCGCAGGGCCCGCAGGCCAGGCGGCTCCTGCACGGCCGGCGCTCGCGTTCCCTCGTTCTGGCCTTAGGCTCCCCCGCGCGGGCAGCTTCAGCGAGAGCCAGCGTTCATTTTGGTCCAGTGGTTTCTCCTGGGACAAGGCCTGACTTCACGGTGCAAAGTCGGTTCCGTTCCCTGGGTTTGGATGGCCGTTCCCCAGGCTCTGGTGACTTTCAGAGCAGAACTCTGGGCTCTGGCTCATGCGGGTTCCCAGGTCCTCAGCCTCAGTGCCCGCTCCTCACCGTGCGCAGCAAGCTGGCAGAAGGGCTGGATGGGGCCGCCGAGGACCGTGCCGGGAGCCCCCGGAGCCGCCTGTGAGGGCGAAACTTGACGGTGGTTCTCCCCGGGCGCTGCGCTCCTCACGCGAGACAGCACAGCTCCGGCCAGATAGTTCTTCCGACGCTCTTTGTTCTGAAAAGCTTTTTTTTTTTGGTTCCATAGTCCTCTTGCTGCTTTTATATGTAGCCATTCATAGTTAAAAGTGCGACTGTAATGGTGACGATGAAAGTAGATTTGAATTTCCCAAACAAGATATATGAATTTTACCAGTATCAAAATTAAAAATGATAACAATTTACATTGGATTCTTTTAAGGTAGTTATACATTGAGACCAACTTTCCTGATATTGAGAAAGATGTCATGATCAACACAAATAAAAATAAGATTTATTCCTAAAATAAAAAGCTATTTTCTCTACAAAAAACCCACTGGTCTTTGAGTATGTAGGTCCTTAATACATGATTTTATATAGTAGTTGATATGACAGAATTTCCTTGTGTTCATCTGTAAAGCAAATTAATATGGCCCAAGTAACTTGTTTCAAAAGTTTTTTTGAGACAGGGTCTCACTACATAGCTCAGGCCACTCCTGAACTCACTTCATAGTTATAACTGCCCTGAAACTCACAATTATTCTCCTGCCTCAGCCTCCTGAGTTCCAGGGTGACAGCCACGTGCCCCCACAGCCGGTGAAACCTTTTCTTCTTGGAGATCTGAGGGAACATCACGCTCTTTGTTCTTGTGCTCAAGCTGCTGTGACCGTCTCAGTACCACCGAGCCGCCTTCCTCCAGCTTTACCTGTGGCTGAGCTTTTAAATAAAATTTTATATTGGTATGGGTACATTTTACATACAAATCACGGTCACATTCAACATTGGGAATTTGTGCCAGCATATGACAGAAATGTGCTTAGTTTTAGTGTGGCCATGAGCCACACGGGTGTGGGCCGGGACTTGCCCATGGGGACGCCAGCCCTCGGCCAGATGATGGGGGTGGAAGCCTCAGGAGAAGCTGAGCACTGAGTGTTGGGATCTACGCCACCTTCCAGGGGCCGTGGCGCTTGGACGTCGCTGCACGACTCAGGCATGGTTTACTGGTTCCGAGAAAGAGAAGTTTTCTTTTTCTCCATTCACCATATTTTGCTCAAAAAAGTTTTTAATTTTTGAGACAGGGTCTCGCTTTGTAGCCCTGGCTGGCCCTGAGCTCACTATGCAGCCCAGGCAAGCCTGGGACTCAGCAATCCTCCTGCCTCTGCCTCCCGAGTGCTGGGAGGACAGGCGTGAGCCACCGCGCCCGGCACTGTGGCGTGTGGTACTGATCGCTGGTGGGCAGGAGTCTCCACGCCCAGCATTGTATGTGGTTTCCGGGATTGAACTCAGGGCCTTGCGCTTGCGAGGCAGGCGCCGGAGCCACTGAGCTAAATCTCTGGCCCAACTTTTAGGATGTTTTGAGCACAATACCCTTGTGATTTGCAGGGTTCTTTCCATAAGTTGTGTTTCTTTTAAAAAGCTTTTTGTTATTTCTCCCAAGTGCAAATAATTCTCTCTTCTTGAGCTTTGGGTCCCTCTCGCTCCAACCCTGCTGGTGCTGCCCGCCCCGGGTGCGCCTCCTCCAGCGGGAACCGGCCCGAGCAGGCCCCGCTGGTTCTGGGTCCGGGCGGCCGCGCCGCCGCCCGGAGCCGGAGCCGAGATCCCCGCCCTGCGGACGCCACTCCAGCCGGACGCGCTTGGTGCTCCGCCCGTGAGGCTGCCGCTTCTCCCTGGTGGTGACGTTCAAGCAGAAACAGCCAAGAGCTGCTGAGAAAGAAAGAAAATTGTCCCGCCCAGCGGCGGTCGGACCAGAAAAAAAGCTTGTCTTATGTTTGATAGGTTTAAATATTCAAAATTGAATAGAAAATGTATTTCCTTAACCTGAAATAGTAGTAGAAAAGAGCAGTTGCAAGTTCAATTGTAAGCAAGTGACTGAGAAGCTTATTTCATTAAGTTAATAGAGAATATTGAGTCCTCTCTATACTTAGACTTACAGGATTCCTTGCCTTTCGCATATCTTTTTAAGACAATCAATTACCCAAGGTGTGTGTGTGTGTATAACCCCTGAGATTTGTAATAAATTATTATATGCAGGTATTTTTGTTCTATTTCAATATATAATCAAAATCATTTTCTAAATTAAGGAACAAAAGTCAAAGCTTAGTATTTTCTCTAAAACTATAAGGCTTTTTTTTGTGTGTGATTAAATTGAATACATTACAAATACATAGGTACACAAACTAAAAGAAGAGGAGCTCCATATTTTCTCCATAAATATCAGCATATACTGGGCAACACAACAATTTTAGAATTGTTCTAGATTTCATCCGTCATGGAAATATGCCATAATAAGGAAATTAACATCAATTATTATTGACTATGTTTTTTTTGAGACAGGGTCTCGCTTTGTAGTTCAGGCTGGCCCTGAGCTCACTCTGTAGCCCAGGCAAGCCTCGAACTCAGCAATCCTCCTGCCTCTGCCTCCCGAGTGCTGGGATGACAGGCGTGAGCCCCCACGCCCGGCCATTATTGACTATTTTTATAAAGGCACAATAAGATGTTTCCATAAGATCATTAAAGACTGTATAGTCTATTCATTCCTTTGATATTTTCCTACCACTTGAACAGGAATCAAGAATAATCAAGTGAGGGAATAGATTTTGTTTCCACAAAAAAAAAAACCCCAAAATAAAAACATAAAAACCGTGCCTTGTGAAAGCACGGTCCTTCTGAGATTCCCGAGCGGACTGAGACGGAGGCCACGACGAAAACGCCGGGAAGTGAGGCCGGGGCGGCGGGTCTCGCGGCGGCTCCCGGGACAGCGAGGCCGGGACCGCGGCCTCAGCTTCCCCGCGAGCCTCACCCTGAGACCCGCACCTGCCTCCTTGCAAACCCCGCTTCTTGTGATCTCCGCCGCGGCACTTGCGAGGTGCTTTTGAAGCTCTCACTGCATGTGTCACCTTAACGGTCCGGGGCAGCGACACCGCGTGGCCCCGGGGCCCCTTCCGGCCGCCCGGCTGGGGCGCTCTCGCCCCGCGGTTCCCCTCGCGCTCCGGGCGGCGCCTTGCGATGCGCTGCGTCGCGGGCGTCTTCCTGCCCTGACCGGGCCCCGGGGCTCAGCTCTCGCGCTCGCGTTGACTCCGCAGACCCCGGATCTCCGCACGCAGGCCCGTCCCTGTGTCTCCCGGGGCTGCTTTCCCACCGAGGGGCGCGCGGCAGCCGCCCGGGTTCCACTCGCCGCCTTGTAGCGCACAAGGCTTTCCAGCTTCTCCAGAAAACGCCAGCCGCCGCGTGGAGCAGAGGGGCTGCTCAGAGGGGGCCCGTGGCGCTGCGCCTTCCGCTGCAGTGCTCTCCAGTCCAAGCGCTGCCGTGCGCCTCGGTTTCCCCTTGTGTATGCAGTGCCTGAGTCATCTAGGCCTTACAGGGATACAGTTTACTTCACTAGGGTCTCTCATCTCCGCTTCCTACGGCACCTTTAGAACCCACCCACCTGACTTCCCTCCTCCCGCTCATTTGCTTTAATCTAGAGGTTAAAATGCATGTATCTTTTGCGTGACTTATTTACCTAGAAACGTACAACTAAATCACTTTTCCTCCCATTTAATGACTGTCTCACTGTTGTGTCCTCCACGTGGAACCTAAAGTGTGAACCTAAAAGAAGAGATGCAGCTAGAGACGGGGAAGGGTGTGGAGGGAGGCAGGAAAGGGCAGACCGGTTTTATCCGGTCGTGATGAGCGCAGATGTTCAAAATCACGATGAACACCGCTAAGCTGCAGATATTCAGAATCATGATGAACACTGCTAATCTGGACCATTAACATGTGTTAATAAAACTGTTAAAAGATGAGATGAATCATATTCTGTATCTCATTACTATTAAAATTGCCTGAAATAGCATAGTCCAATATTCCCAGACAGTTCTGCCCGTGGGCAAGCAGTAAGAGGAAAGTGTATCCTATAATTGTTTTTCAGAAAGAGGTTAGATTTCTATACAGTTCCCCATATTTTTTCACCAGGAGATTTGGACTCTATTGACCTCGCTAACAAGCTGAGGAGATTATCCTATTTTCAAAGAAAGATTTATTTTATTTTATCTGTAATATTTAAAAACTTAGCCCAGTTGTTAAGATGAAATTATTCCATTTACTCACAAGGATTTATACTGTTAACCTATATCCATAGCCCCACTCAAGGGATTGATTAGAAAATAAACTATGCAACATTATTGTCAAGAAAGGATGAGACAGTGGAAGATAAGTGTAAAATATGTAACTGATTGTTATGGGTTATAGTAAACTTATAATAAGAGCAATAATTGAGCAATGTATAGTTATTATAAGACATTAAGACAAAAGGGTGTATTCCCCAAATAAACGTAAGGGACTGTGAAAAGTTCACCAAGGTTGAAAACGCAGGAATTGGCTTGCGAAGCCTGACGTATTAGTTCGTAGGAAGAGTGCTCCCAGGCAGAGGGGAAAACCTGTCTGGAATCACTGAGTCACACTGGACTCATGTATCAGCAAACGAGCAGAGGGCGGGTCTCTGAGTGCTGCTGGTGTGAGTTAGAGACCCCAGAGGCAGGCGGAGCCCAGGCTGCCAGAGCCACACGCTGGAGAAGTCGGCCTGTGCCGGTGTGGTCACCAGGGGTTCTGCTCCAGCGCGGCCGACTCTCATTGACATTCGCGTTTTGATTTGAATGTGATCAGTTGTGGGAAAGCAAACTAATGGCAAAGGGAATTTAGATGAGACTGTGCACAACCACAGAGCAAACTGGGGCCACATGTAATCTTTAATATTATGTGAATTTAACCCAAACCTGGGATAATGGTTCACAGTTATTTGATTTAATTCAAGAAAACAAATTACAATGAAAATGCAGTGACTGAATTAGGACAGTCCCTTAATATCCAAGTTTGTGATGCCTATATGTAATTTTAAGATGCTAAAACCCGACAACTTAATTTATGAGGATTTAAGGAATCAAGGTATAGTGAGTACCTATTGGTCACTGGGACGGATCTTTGGAAGGTAATGAGATTCATGAAAATTAGTGTTCTAGCAGTGCAAGTGCTGGGTAGGGCACGCTGAGTTTGGGGTACACAGAGAAATACACTGAAACAGGGTGAGTGAGTCTGTTAACGTCATGGCTCCCAGAGGGTTCTTCCAGGCAGTGCAGGGACACAGAGGGTTCTGCTCAGGCAGCGGAGGGCAGGAGCCGGGGCACAGCTTGGCCAGAGGATGCATCGAGTCGTAAAAGTTATCTTGTCAGCTTGGTTCTATCAAGAAACACCCAGAGATGTGATCGGGTTGTGAGGGGATAACTTTGTCAGTAGTTTAATCGCTGAAGAGTTCACAGCTGAACTGGCTCTAGCGGGAGGGTCCTGGCTGGAGAAGTCGACCGTGGAGGAGTGAACCTGTGGGCTGTGTTCTGTCCGGGGCCTCTTCATCCTGCTCAGTCCTTCTTCCTGCTTCTCCACGTGCCGGCCACCATGATGTGAATAATTCCACTCCTCTGCGCCTTCCACGACATCACCTCTTGATGCCAGCAGACCATGGACTGAACCTTCTCAAACTGAGACACTGAAGAGACTTTTTCTCCTTTCAGTTGTATCTTTCAGGTATATTCTCCCAGAAGCAGGAAGTGAACTATGAATATGTGGAGTTTCCAGAGGAAAGTAAAGCCAGGCAGAGAAAAGACTGTGGTACTGGCTAGCGTGAATAATCCTGGTGATCTTGGGCTGTCGAGAGGGCTAAGGTTGCCCAGCACCGGCCTTGGGACTAGGAAGGCCAGGAAAATATTGAAAATGTTTGGAGTGTGAGAGTTAAAACTTGACAGAGCAACAGGGTTGGGTTGGTTGGCTTATGAATGGGAGATGTGCTGAGCTCTCTGCTGTTTCCACGGGATGGAAAGCAACTTTCGAGGAGGCTGGAACATCATAATATACAGAAAATGGAGAAGCAAAACTCTGGACAGCACCTTTCCTGGAGAGCAGCCCCTCGGTTGGACTTTTATACATGGAATTCCTGGAAAGTGTGACCAATTGGACTCCCATGTATGACTTCAGCTGAACAGATTTATTTGTTGAAATGAAGGAGATATAAAAGAAAGAAGGAGAGAAAAAGGAATGGAAAAAGGAAGGGTAGGGTGGAGGGAGAGATAAGAGTAGCAAGCTA
>PVIC010020168.1:0-29810 GCA_004025085.1 Thryonomys swinderianus | reverse complement strand
TCTTTCTTTCTTTCTCTTTCTGTCTTCCTTCCTTCCTTCTTTTTTTTTTTTTGAGACAGGGTTTGTAGTTCAGGCTGGTCCTGAGCTCACTATGTAGCCTAGGCAAGCCTCAAATTCAGCAGTCCTCCTGCCTCTACCTCCCGAGTGCTGGGAGTACAGATGTGAGCCACCATGCCTGGTGAGAATCTTTCTATTAACCAGTCAGAGGTTCTTTTCTGATGCCAGAGATAGAGGCTTTGACTCAGGTAGTATGTAGTGTTTGTTGAGATACTATGTATTCATATCTATTTCCAGATGTGCTTTCTGTATATAAAATGCAGATATCTCACAGGTATGGTTTGATTCATTTTGTGAAATGCAAACCCCTCTGTTTTATATTTTGGAGGGGTGGGTACTGGGGGTTGAACTCTGAATCTTGCGCTTGTGAAACAGTGCCAGAACCACTAAGCTAAATCCCTGGCCCTTCCCCCTATTTATTTTCATCCAATGTTTCATGGTGTTACATTGACCAAGAGCTGGGGATCCCTCCCTTCTGTGTCAGCTGTATTCAGGCCAGTCACAGCTCTGCACTGCTTGAGGTTGGCATGACCTGAGCAGTTTGACATTTGAGATCTGTGGGTGTGTGTGGGGGGTAGCTGAGGGTTGCTCCTTAGCCCAAGGCATAGGGTCCCTCAGCGGCCTGGCAGCCCCATGGCTCAAGCAAAGGTGAAACTTAAGCGTCTTTAGTCATGGACGAGGCTGCTCTAGGTACCTGCTATTTATTCCCGGTCTGTCACGAAGATCAATGGCCTGGTATAAAGTAATGTGCTTTGCACTTATGAGTACAGGCTTAAAATAGACTGGAAAATAACCCCAGCAGTGAAAAAATGTTGGAAAACTTCAGTGTGTACGAGTCACCTAGACCTGTTACCCAAATGCAGGTGCCCAGGCCGCACCTTGTATATGCCAATCCATTAGGTCCAGGTGGATCTGGGATTTGCAGTCTAACTGACACTGAGCAGCGGGGCCTTGTTGGTTATCAGAGCCTGAGAAGCTGAGACAGGCAGATGGAGCTGAGGGACCCTGAGCCAGTGGTAGATTGCTCCCTTACATGTGCACCCACAGAATGGAGCTTGGTCTGTGGCACTCTGGGCCATCCTGAACTCAAAGCAGCCACCTGTGTAGAAGGCACAATAATGCTTCCCTCACCCTTGATGTCTTCAGCTTCCTGTCTGGTGTTTTACCTGAGGAGGTGTACACTACATGGCAAACAGGAGATAAGAGTTGCAAACAGCATTAAGGTGGCTGGCTTATTCAGGTGGAAACGGGTTAACCACATCAGTTGTTAATACCAAAGAGGGAAGCAGGGGGGAGGGTCAGAGACCCAGATGACAGATGCCAGGGACGGGAGGTACAGTGTGCCCTGATGCAGACTCTAGGCTGCCTGGCAGGTGAAGCCATTTACATGCAGGTGCTGAATAGTGTCCTCTGTCAGCCACAGATATACTGGCAAGGAAAGGAAACCTGAATCTTCCTTCCTCATGGAATCTCTGCTGCCCACAGTGAACAGTGAGGAAACTGATCTTCCTCCAGAGCCCACACCATGCTGTAGCACTGGGAGACCCATTCCTGGCTTCTGATCTGCAGAGCTTAATGTTGTAGGACCATGTGTTTGTGGCAATGCAACCACGTACCTTCATTGACTTCATCATTTTCTCTGTCCACTTGGGCCTTTAGCACGTATCTTTTTATGAGCCGTTTCATGATTTTCTGAAATGAGAAGGAGGGGCTCAGACATGCCTGATCCAGCACCTACACAGCATAGCACAGGGCCTTCTCTCCTTACAGTGCCACTGGAGTCAAGAGGGACTCTCACAGCTGGCACCTCCCTCTAGAGGGAGCCCTGCCTGGAGGAGGGGAGGCTGGCCAGTCTCTTTTTTTTTTTTTTTTCTTCAATCTCTTTGTTTCACTTCCCTGTCTCGCAGGATCCAGTGTCCACCTGACTGTGGATATAAGAACAAGGTACTTATCAGTGGCAGAATGCTAAGACCGAAAGAATCACCTTGCACAGCACTACTCAAGTATCCAGGCTGATTCTACCTCGACCAGTCACATCCTCTTTCCTGGACATGAGTTCTATTTCTAGCAGAGAACACTGGGGAGTCTCCAGCCAGCCCAAGTAGAACTGCATCCCTGGCAGGTGACATCGAGAAATGTGCCATTAGTGAGAGGAGACTTGTGTTAGTGCAGAAGTCAGAGCCGGACTTGGAGGACAGGGCATGGTAGCTTGGAAGAGTCCAGCCAGGAGCAGCAGCAGTGAGAGCCAGGCCTCTGCAGGTTTTGTGCAGAGACCACTTCCTTCCAAAGCCCTCAAGCCTGAATGCTGTGTTGCCAGTCATGCTGGAGGAGCAGGGTTTGGCCCTCAGGTTTCATTTATTATGCAGAGTCTGTATTCTTTAAGCGAAAGAGGCAATGAACAGACACTTAAGACACACCAAGAATAGAGCCAAGTGTAAGGCAGACTGCGGGAGGTGAACTTTGGATTTTGCTAGCTAGTCATGCCAGGGTTCCTGCAAAATCACAGGGTTTAAAAATACTTTGGAATCTGAGACTTTTGACTCTCTTGCTGGAGATGAGCACGAGGGAGACGTGGGAAGGATTTCCCTGCTCTTCGGTCCTTCCACTCTGTGACCTCCTCACACCTAGGCAAGGGGACAGAGAAAGCACTTTCTACCCAGAAGAAACCTGGTCTCAGTTCAGGGACCTGAATGCTTTCCCTGGCTCTGCTGGGTGGCCACCTGCAGGTTGCTAACTTTTCTCTGACTACAGAGGTTCTGGATGTGCGTCTTGTATATTAAAGGGAACAGAACTTGGGTGCAAAGGGCTGGAGAATTCAATTCCATTTGATCACCAAATGATGATTTTCTCCATTCTTACAGTAGTGGAGACCTTGCTCCTGAGGTGTCTCCAGATCATGACTCCTAGACTTGAGCGAGCTCACTCAGGCCAGCTGCCCTTGCTCTGGTGCTGGGCCCGCATCCAGCTAGCTCCATGGGTCAGTTGGTGGGGGCAGCTCATGAGCAAGTAAGTTGTCTTACTGCTACTCCAGGTCCAGCTGCGGAGCTGGGTTTCTCAGGGACGTTCTTCTAGTCAGGACAGCATATTATCTAAGAAGAATGAGTAACTTTGCACTGGCCTCAATGATGCTGCTTTCACTTGGACTGGGAAAAAAAGATCAAAGCCTTTGTCCTCGTCTGGATGTCATGGAAGAAACCTGCAGATATGTAACTGTCTCTCCTCATTGAATAAGTTCAAAAATATTCTCCTACTGCCGATTTTTGGGCTGATGCAAGTACAGGGATTGAGAATTTGTTGTCTTTTCAAGAATGATGTTTCTGGATCCATCCATTAACTGAGAGCCTTCCTTTTTATGATGGAAACTGATAAACCAGAGCGTGGAAGTGGAGTGGACTTGACTCAGATCTTATCATGGGCACAACAACACTCAGGCTGTTCTTCCTGCTCAGCATGTGCTGTTTCTGTGAAGCATCACTGAAACGATGATTTCAGAATATTCTATGGGCTGCGTTTACATTATTACAAAATATGCCCTGCAAGTACCTTTTGTTGCACATAGATGGGATCCTGCTCACAGCTGCTTCAGTGCAGAGGATCCTAAGAGGAAAGGAGACAGGACTAAAAAGCAAATGAGGCAGACATATCTAATGCTTCCTATATAAAGGTTGTCGCAGGCTTATTTGAAAAAATGATCTCCCTGAATCTTCCCAGAAACTCAGTGAAAAGAGTTGCTCTTTCCATTTAGAGTAGATGAGGACACCCACAGAGTCTTAGAGAGTAAGGTGACTTCTCTAAGGTCACATAGATGAGAAGTGGCAGATTTAGGATTTGGCCAATATATGAACAAAAGCAGGGCTTTTCAGAACTTCTGAAAAGGATCAGAATCCAGGTGGGTAAAGGGATGAGATTCATTACTCATTAACTGGCTCCATGAGTCAGGTGGGCTTTGTGCTGCTTCTAATGCCCAGATGTTTTATGCAGGAGGGAGCTCTCTAGCTTCAGGGGATAGGAGACTCCTTGGGAAAGAGGCTCCCTGGCAGGGCACCACCTTGAGTACTCAGGGCCCACTCCTGTGTCCCGGCCTGCCTGAGTCAAGTGGGTTTCCTTGAAGTCCTGGGGTCCAAAGGGCAGCAAAGCAAAGATTTCCTTGTAAGTCCTCAATGTGCATTAGAATTACAGAGGATTCAGACAGACACAGATCCTATGAGCACTGAAGATACACAAGAATGTCTGCCCAGTCTTATCAAACCCATGTTGATAAGTTCCCCATGGCAGGGAACTTCAGGGTCCTTCAGGGAGGACACTGAGATCACTTGCTGTCCTGAGAGACATGTCCTCATAGGGACCCAGCTTCCCCTCCATTAGACAACTTAGAATCTTTCTAGAGTTGCCGCTAGAAAGTGTACAATGGTTGGAATATCCAAAAAGTTGTATTTAACATGGGTTCCATGGAAAGTATCTGTTTCCAGACATTGGTGGACAACAGAAGAAGCTTCCCTCCTTCACTATATGTTCTATTGTGAAAAGTTTGGGGAGCTCTTTGGTCTCTTTCATAGAGGCATTGCAAGTTAGGAAGATGAACTTTGCACAAATTAATATGTGCATGTTGGTGAGAACACTCCTGCCTTGTCCCCCATTAGCAAGCACTGGGGATGAGTATATTTAAGAATATTATCCTGGGAAAATGATACTCAAAGGGGTACAAATGAGATGCACAGTGGGTAAATATTGTTGTGTCACAGAGTCCTGCATCCAGGGAGGAGGACACACTTCTACCAGTGCAGGTGGGTCCTGGCTGCCACTGTTGGAGGGAAGGACAGATTATCCTTCCACAGGAAAGAAAAGGGTCCCTGTTCAGCTAAATGGTCAAGAGATAGACAAGGAAGAGAACACATACAGGATATTGAAGATGGTCAGTGAAGTAGTATCCAGAGTGAAGCATGGTTATCACCTAAGAGAGACAAATTGAGGAACATCTGGAAGTGAGTAGAGAAATGTCCTATGTCCTAGGACAAGCCATCTGCTAGATAAGGATTTTGAAAACACCAGAATAGAAGAAAAAAGCAGTGGCAGTTTTTTTTCTATTAACTTTGATCTCTAGCACTGGCACCATCTAGATAGGCAGAGAGGACTCCCCACTGGATTTTGGTGGGAAAGACTGCCTCATAAAGATGGCAGCTTATTTGAGTGACAGGCTTTGTCTGGATTCTGTGGTTTGCGATGTGGCTTTCTTGTTGCTGTTCAGGAGGAAATTCACCTCTCAGAGAATAGGTGTAGAGAGTCTGTTACTCTCCCCAAATTGACATAAGCTCACAAGGTAGCTTTGAGAAGAGGCACATTTTGACCATCTCACCGATATCATGATTTTATCTCACTGTTTAGACTCATGTCCACAGAGCCCGGGCTGGAAAGGACGTGGCAATGGCAAAAGCAAGAAACTAGTTTTTGTGGAAAATAACAACTGAGACTCCTGGGAGCCGAAGCAAAGCAGAAAGCACAGACAGTCCCCAGGTCTGCCTCACTGTCTTTCTTCACCGCATAGGGTGCCACCAAACCAGTTGACAGGCTTAAAATAAACATTGGAAATGCCCTCAGTCCCAAAGATGAACTGAAGGGACAGAAGAGAAGCAAGCTTACTAACTAATGTGTCTGAAAGACTGTTGCATCTTCTTGGGAATGCTGCAGGACTTTGGAATCACAACAGTGTCAGAGGCCCAGGAACTCACTGAGACGGCAGTTCTGGCGACAGCCCTGGAGGAGGACTGGAGACAGTGATCGGGCCCCATGGGTGCTTTGCCTATCTGGAAATGTTAAGGCAAGAAAGCAGCGTGGAAGGCCTGCACGTGGGCTCAGGAAACAAATGGGCATCATCAGATCCCTGCTTATCCCCACCCCTCAGTTTCTGCTGCTGCTGACCAGGGTACACAAGTGCCGCCTCCTGCTCACTGTGGTTGCCTCAGGCTTGGAAGACTCAGACAGATTCGCCCTTGTGGTCCTGGAACCCGGGAGAGGTAGGTTCTGAGGAAGTGTGTGGAGAAGCACTGTGAAGATGGATGGCAGGAGAAGGCCTGGGCTGCAGGATGCGATGAACAGGTCAGACGCATTACAGTTCAGCAAGGTGCATGAACACAGAGCCTCGGTCCCCTCAGCTGGTAAACAGGGTGAAAGGGATGTGGGAGACTCTACCTAGTGTCTGTCTGCTCCCAACCAACTGTTAGGAACTTACAAGGTCAGAGTGAAGGCTCAGGAATACGCCCAGACAGAGCCTCGCAGGGTGGAAAGAAGGGCCCACCTGCAAATAAATGCAGAGTGCTCCTAGCCCCACTATCATCCCCTCGTCTTTCCCTCTGCTGTCTGCTAACCAGATTTTTCACTCTTTTCTCAGACAACTATTTGAATAAGTATCTTGGAGATATTTTTCCTTGGATTCCAAAATACAAGGTGAGCAAAGCGTCCCAAGGTCATCAGTAGCTTGAAGCTGAAAAAGCACCCAATCTCTGTAACCACAGCAGGACGTTCTGAGGGAGATTTAAGGCAGAAGGATTCATTTTGGTGTTGATGAGAGAAAAACAGTTGCCTGAGACTGATTTTGCAAACAGTCTTGTTCAGAAAAGATTTTTTTCTGGGTATAGCACTTTCACTCATAATCAGTCTCCCTTTATCTCAGGAGCCTATTTCCATTCAAAACCAGGAGAGATAATGGCACTAACCCATTTGAGTTTTCTATCTTTTCTGTCATTTTTCTCTGAGAAGCTGAGAAATAAAACTCCTTCCATTGATCAAAAGATTTGGCCTGTAAAATAATCCAAAGCAGATCAAAGTGGGTAGTCCCAATTTTGCGCATGATTAAATACAAGATTTTCCTATTGCCAGGTTTTAGCCCACATCATCTGATAAAACTATACATTCTTTGAAGGATGAGCCATTTCTTAATTGCACAATTAAATCCTCCTCACTGCATAGGTAGCTTCTGAAATGTGAATGGAGAGACTCAATTAGAGACCTGTGTCTGGAAGAGGCTAAGTCTGTGATTGCTCCCCAGGGGAAGGGGGCACCAGGGGACAGTCACCACGACCCAGAGGAGCAGCCAGGACAGCTTCAAGTTGACATGTGGTCCACATGGATAAAACCACCAGTGGTAGGAAAGAGATGGCAGGAAAGAGTGGCCTGTGCTTTTTATAGCCAATAACTTGCCATGACCATTTATCACCAGCTCACATGTGCTGGTCCAGACTCACACAGAGACTTGGTTTTTGAAAACCAAAAAAGCAACACAAGCTTGCCTGAACTGAAGGTCTTTTTATAAATTTTCTCATGACAGACATGGTGGGCTGACAGTCAAAGGACAGGCCCTCACTAAAGATTCCACTGTACACTTGGTTGCTTAAGAAACATGCCCAAGAGTCTCACTGGTGCTGCTTCTCCCTTCCGCATGAATAACCCCAGCACCAGGACTCACTCGCATGTGCCCAGAACATACACTGACTCTGGCTTTCTCCACTGTCCTACTCGGGCCTCAGAGGCAACCAACGTCCTCTCTACCAGAAGGACCGTGACATGTCCCTTACTGGAATTCTGTTTGACCTCATTCAGACACAAATAAAATGTTATGATCTCTCCTTTCCCGCAAAGTGACGCTTCCACCTCTCCAGCAGTCGTGGAGAATCTAGAATATGATTCTCATCTGACTGTGTAGAACTCTGTCTTCCCTCTCACTCCTCTCTAACCTCTGCTCCAGCTGCCAAGCTTTTCCCTCGGAACTTACCGGGTGCCCCTCCTCTGCCTGCACCTCCCAGCTAGGAGGCTTTGGCCAACTGTGTTCTCCTCAAGGACACTTTCTCAAGTAGGGGCTCCCCGTCTTTCTCCACTTCTGAACATAATTCTTGTCTTGGCTCTTCAGTCGATTTGATGTCAGGTACTTCTCTGTGAGTTTCCTTGTACTTTGTGTCTCACCTGCACTAGCCTGAAGATGCTGCAAAGGTGCAGGCACCGTGTCTGTATCTGCAGTAAATGTCACATGCCTGGCATACAGCAGCCACTCCATAAATATGTTCAGCAAAGGGAGAAAAGGAGCTGTGTTCTGCGGAGATGGGGCAGCCACGTGACCAAATCCAGGTCCGAGTGGCAGGAGAAGGGGAGGTTACCTGGTATCTGGTGGGCTTGCTGAAAGTGTTGTTTGCAGTCAGATTTTCAGAATTTCTCATGCCAGCCTGGTAGCGAGTCTTCTGGAAAAGAAAGCCCACATACATGGATTGCAGGACTAGAACAGTCCCTTCATGTGGGACTGACTGTCTGAGGGACCTTCTGAAGCTGGTTTACACCGTGCAGCCTGGTTTCTCGGGAACTCTAGCCCTCCAGGGTGTTCAAAAAGATTACAGAATGCTGTTCCGGTGACTCAAATCCAATTGGGGAAGCACCAAGTTAAAGCTGTGTGAGTGTCTTTCCTCTAGACTTTCTAGACACTCTGATATGTTAAGCATTAAGAATCGACACAAGGAAGAGAGGATGAGCAGGAAGCCTTTCCTCAGAGACTGTTCTCTAGATGCTTGCTGGAAAAAGCCATTTCAAGTCCAGGAAGGGTGTCACAGTCCTTATGAGACTGTGGTGCCATCATAGTAGGCAGCAGGGAGCTGGCTATGTCCTCAGTAGTGTGGCTCACCAAGGAATTATAATGAGGTTGGTACCTCAGGCAGCCTCTGCTTGAGTGGAGCTTTGTGATGTGCCCAGCAGATTCTGAAAGGCAACAGCCCCTTGCAGCTCCTAGTGTCCCTTGTACCAACACTCCCCCATCGAATCAAACACACATGCTTGCACACTCCCTTTTGCCCCTACCCCCACAGCCTTCTCCAGCTCCACAAAGGAGATATCACCTACCCTGAATTTGGAGTTCAGCATGCCCATTTCAAGGTCATTTTCACAGCTTTTGGCCTTAGATTTGCAGAGTTTGATGAGGCACATCTTGATTCTCAGTATGAGATAATAAAATGATTTAGGACTCGGCACTAGATTAAAAGGAGCAGGAAGGGTTCTTCCTTCATCGAAATAAGACAGCCAGAGTTTTGCTCGGGCGAATTTCCACTCCACATCTGCATCCTCCTGTGGACGAGGAAATCAACAGCACACCATCACCGGCCATGACTTAGCAACTGAGCATACTGTGGGGAGTGGAGACACCAGCCTCAAAGTCTGAGGTCAGATTTCCTAAACGGACTCTGTGGGATCTGTGGCTGCACTCCTCTCCACAGAGGGCACAGATGTGGTGACCTGCACCTGCCCAGACCACAAGAGCTCCTCACTCAAAGCCCTCTGCTTCTGTCCCTGAGATTCTTGCTAGGGAAGCCTCAGCCAGTGTGAGGCGCTCGACTACATGCTTGCCACATATTTTTACCAACACTCTACCCTGGCTTGAGCATATGAAATGAAGCCTGAATCCTGAGGGTCCCTGAGAGCCAGTAACAGGAACGCTCCTCACTGCCCCTTCCTCTTGTGATTCATTCATTTTTGCAGCTCTGCTAATGGATTAACCAGCCATCCCACAGCACCAAGGCATTTATTATCTTTTAGAGAGGTGCTGCCCAATAGAAACATGAGCTATATAGGGGAGCCACTTCCATACGTTAAAATTTTCTGTCACATTCTAAAAGGTAAAGTGGAACAGGTGAAATTAATATCAGTGACACATTTTGTTTAAACATAAGGGGTCTAGAATGTTATCATTTCCAGAAGGAACTCACACATGCTTGCCCCTGAAGAAGTTCAGTGGTCGAGCTCATGCTTCATGGCAGGTTAGGTCCTAAATTTGACCTTTCACACCGCTCCCCTAACATTATCGACAAGGTAATTTTCCTTTGCATACTAAAAATAAGGAAGCCAGCACAAGTCTTATACTTACAGCACATCTCACTTTGGACCGGCTGCATTGCAAGTTCTCTGTAGGCTCAGGTGGTGAATGGCATCATATTGGACAATACAGGGTATATACTAAAAAGGGTATTTCTACTGGCCAGAGTGCAACTTGGGGGATGATAAGAGATCTAGCATATGTAACTCAAGGGGAAGAGAGCTTGACCATGGCTTGGGGGAAGTAATCGGCCACATTCTCAGCTCTGGTGTTGGGTTAGATTAACAACTAGGGCTTGTGACTTATATCCCTGCCTGAATCCCGAGGGTCCCTGAGAGCCAATAACAGTGCTTTGCTATGCACACGCTCCTTGAACCTCTGTTGTGGGGGTGGGTTTCCAGGAAAGAAAATGAGATTTGAGGTTTTTTTTTTTAATTAAAATTTTTACTTTGAATTTCTTAACTCATATGAGAATGGGATTTGGAATCAGATAGCTTTGGTTTTGAAATCCCTTACTTTGTGATCTCAGCTAAGCCTTGAGCTGGTTCATCCAGACAAGGAAGATAACACTGTGTCCTTTAGTTCTCAGGTGGACACTGAGTACACGCTTGCTTGCTTCTACCATACACTTGAAGGGTCGTGAGCCAGCCAGGGCCTACAGGAGGCTTTTGAGATGTGCCATGAGAGTATAATAAGGTCATATTCAGCAGCGTGATTACTTTGCTTGCTTTCGTTGAGGCTTGGTCTCCTTGGAGACATCTTATGTGTCTCTTTTAGGCTGGAATGTGAAGGGTTTTTTTCCCCTTTGTACGTGTGTTTTGTTGTTTGAGACAAGGACTTGTCACGTAGTCCAGGCCAATGTGAAACTTGCTATGTACTTGTACTAACTCATGATTCTCCTGCCTTAGCCTCCTGAGTGCTGGGTTCTGGGGGTACACAGTATGCACAGCAGACTGGAAGCTCTCTGAGGGCAGGGGTCAGTCCTGGTCTCGCTGTTCCAGAGAGCTCTAACAGGGACACCTAGGCTCAGCCAGACTGGAAGGAAGCATACAGAGGTAACAGCACAGGCTGTGGAGCTCGCCAGCATTCACATACTGGTCTTGCTCTTTACCTGCTGTGAGACAGCTGGCCAGGTATACTCTTACCTGCTGGGGCAGTGCAGGGTGCAGAGGGCAGATGAGGGACTGCAGTGAGCTCTCCCTGTCTTATCCTGTGCCAGGATAACTTGACATTACACCTGTGAGCTTGCCTGGTCCTGTTCCAAGTCAGAGTTCACCTATAAGCCAACCACACAGTTCCTGCGCCACAGTGGTTGGGACCAAAGCATGACAAAGTGGCCATGCTTGTGAGGCTGCGGTGGGACTGCCCTGGGCAAGCAGCACAGCGGTCCACAGTTTACCCAGGCATCATCTGATTTTCTTTTCCACATAGAGAAACTGAGGCCCAGAAGGGCGGGACTATTTAGCCATAGCTCATAATCTACATGGTGACCAAATGTATGCTTTGTAAAAACATAGTTGCCTGCCCACATCCTGTTGCGTTTTTCTGAGAGCAGAGCAGCAGGCAGCTACGGCTTCAGGATGAACTCGCCTCTTCTCCCCTTTCACCTCTTTTCCTTGCTCAGCCTGGGCTCTGGCAGTCCTGACCACACCACCCATCCTCACCCCGAGGTGGCCTGGAATACTCTTTTTTTTTTTTTTTTTCCAGCTGTGTGTTATTAGGCTGAATTGTAGCCCCTTAAAATTGCTACATTCAAGCCCTCACCCCTAGTACCTTAGAATGTGATTGTATTTGGAGGTGGAGTCCTCAGAAGGGTGGTAAGAGTTAAAAGAAGTCCTAGGGTGGGACCCTAATTCAGCAGCATAGGTGCGAAGGAATGCCGTGGGAAGGCAGCTGTCTGCACCCAGGGAGGCGGGCTCCTGGGAGCCATCCCCACAGACAGTACGATTTCCTCCCCTTCAAGACTGTAAGCAAGTACATTGCTGATGTTTAATCCAGGCAGTCTGTGCTGTCCGTTTTGCAATTGAAAGCTGTAGCAAAGCAAGATCAGGGACCTTTATTTTTTCTATATAAGGAGCACACAATTTTTTTAAAAAATAATTTTAGTACAGAGGTACACCAAGGAAGTGTGAAAGCCCCCTCCCGGAGAGGGTCCCTGACCAAAAGGGTGGTAGCATCTGCTCTCTCTTTTTTCTGTATATTTACAATTATATTAGATTATAAATATAAGATTTGCCTGTTTGTGTTTTCTATAACTTGAAGTTTTTCACTGAATAATACCCGAGGGATTTTTCTATCTTAGTACAAAAAGCCTATCACTTCTTATATTCAGTATTCTAAAGTGACTGTCCCAGTTTAGACACCCCGATATGGAGGAGCTACTTCCAAGTTTTTCCTGGAGTGAACATTTATGTCCAATCATATTTATGCGTGAATCTACTCCTCAGAATTGGAATTGTAGATGAAATGGGTTAATGTATTTCAAGTTTTTAGTTTTACTTAACTCTACATTAGGTAAACAAAGTTTAGTAAAGTATAAGATGTGTATAAAATGAGTGTTCCCACCTACGATGCACTCTCTCTACCAAGTGGTACCTTTCTCAAGGAATCTTTCAGAGGTTTGTTTCAAGGAATCTATCAGAGGTTTGTTTCAAGGAATCTTTCAGAGATTTGTTTCTTTGTACAATGTGTATATGGTAGTATACAGCTATAATCCTAGCATCCTGGGAGGCTGAGGCAGGAGGATCCCAAGTTTGAGCCCAGTTTGGGCAACATAGTAGTTTAGTGAGACCCTGCCTCAAAATCACAAATAAAAAGGGCTGGAGTTAGTTCCCAGGACAGCAAAACAGAAGAAACAAACAAAAACCTTTTACAATAACAAATCAGTATGCCTTCTGCCATCAGCATATAAAGAACATCTTTCTCTTCTATATTAAGTTGCACAGCATCCTATTGTTCAGATCATCAACCTCAACTAGATTTCTGTAAATGCTCACTTAGTTTGTTTTAAGTTTCATGATGTTCCAAGCAAGATTGCAATCAATATCTTATGGTTTATGCATTTTAGATTTTGACAAATTTGTTCCCAGTCCTTTTTCTTAACGTGTTCATCTGCCTGACAAAGTTCTTTGTGGGTTAAATGCCCTTCAATAGCCTTGAAAGCTTACTTTCCTTTGGCCACTCCCTCTTCGATTTGCATTGCCTGTACTCAGTCCTTTGGGATCCAGAGTGCTGTACTTGGTTGATTCTCAGACCTGTTTTCCCTGCTGGACTATGAGTGACTTAAGGGAAGGTACTGAGTTTTTGTCATCTGTGCATACCTGTATGCACAGGCTTGGCATACAGGTACTTAACTAGCACATGAGAAGTACAAAGGGAGCAGGCCAACAGAATCACTGTGATGTGTCATGAGCCACCTGCATGGTGTTCTTAGGGGCCACACGTCAGAGCAGTAATTTTTGCTCCCATTGTCCCCTTTGTATGGTGATACCAGCCACACCATGTGGCAGTTGGGCCACATGAATATTTTTTTTTTTTCGGTACCAGGGATGGAACTTGGGCCCTTGTGCATCCAAGGTTGGTGCAGTACCACTTGAGCTAAATCTCCAGTCCCCGCATGCATTTTTTGAAGCAACCCAGGAGACTGCTGTTTGTTGTCTCAGCCTCGCATTTAATTCTAGTAACATAAGGCTTCTGAGGTCATCACCCTTATTGCCAAAACCAGCAGTGCTGGCTAAGCAAGCATGAAGGAGCATTTCCAGTGCACCAGTCCTACCTCGATCTCCTGATAGGAGTTGTTAATCATGGCTATCAGCATGTTGAGCAGCACGACCACCATGGTGACATTGTAAACGCCATAGAGAACGTAGCCAATGTTCTCGATGAATTTATGGTCGTATTTCAGCACCACCGAGATCACTTCAGATAAGCCGAATATAGACCAAAATAAGGTTTTAAAACTTTCTTCAACTCTGCAAAGAAACAAAACAGTCATTTCATGAGTTTGAATTAGTTCAAATGAAATGAAAGCTGCCCTTGCCCAAGTGTTTGTGGTCCCCCTGGTGTGGGGATGGCATGGATTGGTGGTGCCTGTGGTCCAAAATAATATGTTTAGATTTCTGGGAAGATTTGAGAGAGTATTATATATGGCCATCTCTTCTTTTTCTTTCAATTGATTTATTGGGATTTCTTGATGAGGTATTTTTTATCTTTCTGTAATCAATTAAACATCTAAAGTTCAACAGTGGGACAAATATTTGTTCTTGAGTATCACTGGCCACAGAAAGCTAACTGCTCTTCCAATAGACTCTTCTCAGACTATACAGCCCATGCAACAGGGAGCTTGGGTAGTGACCCAGGAAGTAAGTGATGCCTACAGGTAGAGCTGGGCTCCTTAGTGCCTGGCACATGCAGGACACTTGACATGAGGCAGTCATGTGAGTCTTATTTCTGTCTTTGTGGTGGATTCACTTTTATCCCCACTTTGCCTGCCTGAGACCAGCCACATATCCTAACTCCTCTAAACAGGGCTGGAATTACTAGAAATGGCAGTGAGGAGTTGGTGCGTTTGAAGTCACTAGGTAGCTGCCCAAATCTTATGCTATCATGTACTAGGGGAGGCTGCGTAAGATTTATGGGTAGTTCAAGTAAGATCTGGATTTCAGAAAATTGTTGACCCTTTTGAGATTATGAAGTTATTAAAATGCAGTGATCTTAAGACTAAGGACCAACTAAGCATATCTCATGGCCTTGATGTGCTTATGACCCTTTCAGCTTATGGTGCAGAATCCAATGAGAAAGCTGGATTTTGATTAATGGTTTAGAATACACAGGTAGATCGCTTCTTGGCCTTTTGGCTAAGATCAAGTGTAGAATACATAGGTAGATCTGGTACCACTGGGATGGCTGAGTGCAGTTGCGTTTTAGTCGGCATCCATGCAAATTTTTGGTGAGAAAGGCTTTTTTCTCCTCTTTTTAACATTTCAGGTTCTCTACACTCACCCACAAATGGCCATGGTTAACAGCTTTTTAAAAAAGAATCAGTGTCTGTCAAGGATTGATATTTACTTGACAGGATGTACAAAAATACTCCTACTTGTCACTTGGGCTAAATTTCCACTCTTCCCTTGCATGAATTTGCAGCTCTCTTGAGTGTGTATGTGTGTGTGTGCACATGCATGTGTGTGTGTGTGTCTAGCCCACTGTTCAGCTCATTATATATACCACGGTCTGAATAACTCATCTTTGAAGTAGACTTGTGCTGACATCGTTTTTTATTTCTCTTAATACTGTGAATTTGGAATGTTTAACTGATTTCAGTGTTACTGAGAAGGAATTTAGTTACTAGTTTGTTTTCATTGTTGTTTATTCTTTATTTTTTGTTTTTTTTGAGTTGGGACCTCACTATGTACCCCAGGCTGGCCTTGAACTCGTGGTTATCCTCTTGCCTCAGCCTCTCAAGTGCTGAGATTTTACAGGTGTGCGCCACCATGCCCAGCCTAGTTACTAGTTTTTGGAGCTAAGACTGCATACAAAGCCATTGTCACAGAGCTCCAGCCCCTGGTACAATTCAGAGAAAGTAGAAAACATTTTCTTCATGCAAGATGCAGCCTCCGTTTTGTGTGAAAAGTGACTTTCATGTGTGGCAGGATTCACTGTGGTATTGTCTCCCAGAATGCCCTGTTTTCACACTAGTGGAAAGGAACTGTGGCATAGAGCCACCGAGTGAGCTGGAGTCTCGAGATGGCAGGGCATGATCTTGCTGGGCAGGGCCTGGGCCAGGACTATGCACTTGCCATGAGTAACCTAAGAAGTGGGAATCCTACTGACATGGAGATAGTTGTGCCCTAACTCTTTCCTTTCTTACCTTAAAAATACCCCACAGAGCTCTGATTGACACAAAAGGAGCAAGCAATTATAGAACACGTCTAAGGAAAGTCTTCCAAATCTAGATTTGGTGAAATGGGCTTAGATTTGGTATGTGTTTCTTCTCCTTTGCTTCTCACTATGAATTTTGCTACGGAGCCATGATTTGTTCCATGTCCCATCACTTAGGGATTCTGTGTCAACAAGAATCCCTGAAGGAGGAAGACCCCTCTAAGCGATAGATGTCCTGGTGAAAGAATATCTATAAATCTCTAAATTTAGGCCTTACCCCTTCTCTACCAGAACCCCCAGCTGAGGACAACCAACCTAGCTTGGAATCTGTTTGATTTGCTACCTGTTTTCCAGATACTCTTCACTGCTCTATACCTGTTTGTGTGCCATCCTGTAGTTGAGTTGGCCATTGTCTTCAGGATATTGTAGACTGGCTGAGATTACCTGAGTAAGAGCCACTCCTCCCACGGCGGTGAGCACCTGCCCTGAGTGGACAGGAATGAGTCTGAGTGAAATGTGGCATCTCTAATCATTGCTTCTACATTCTTTAGCAACATGGCCTTTATTTCCTCTTTTAAGGAAGCAAAATGAGTTGAACTAACAAAATTCTTCTTTAAAGAGATAGATGTATTGGCTTGAATCTCCTGGGATGGCCGGATTCACCATGTGGATCTCAGGGGTCTTTAATTTATTACCATCCCCCTTGACATGAACATCATTGTGTTACCTGAATAGATCAATTGTATTGCTTTCTTTTGGCAGACAGAAACTTATTGACTGAGTTATGCCACTTAGCTGTGCTAAATTGTAAGCAACACAGTGTTTTATACACAGTTTGTGCCATGTAACTAGACAAATTCTGAGAAGTGAAGAATTAAAAATTACATCATCAGGCCAGAGATTTAGCTCAGTGGTTCTGCTGCCTACCTAGCAAGCGCAAGGTCCCTGGTTCAGTCCTGGTAACCACATACAATGATATGATATTGGGCGTGGTGACTCATGCCCACCAGCAATCAGTACCACACCCCACAGTGCTGGGCATGGTGGCTCACCCTGTCATCCCTGTACTTGGGAAGCAGAGGCAGGAGGATTGCTGAGTTTGAGGCTTGCTTGGGCTACATAGTGAGCTCAGGGCCAGCCTGAACTACAAAGCGAGACCCTGCCTTAAAAAAAAAATTACCTCATCGAGAACTAGGTTATAATATTTCTGAATAGCCTATAATCTTGGGTTGGGGTTAGTTCCAGAAACTGTAAATATTGAAAGATTTAGTCCCATAAAACTTAGCTTGTTTATATCAAAAATAAGTAAAATACAATGAAAAAGACTAAGTGAGAAGAAAATTATATTTTCAAATGTTATGTAGACAATGGACAATGTCCTTTTACATAAAGAGCATTTATAAATCTATATGAACATGATAGAAACCATAGTAGAAAAAGAGGAAAAACATCAAGGAGAATTTAGTGCTTTTCAGGGTGACAAGAGCGCCACAATTAATGTGAAATGCTATGCTAATGCTGTCTTCTAGTTTAATGTGTAGCAGGAAATAAATGGGAGTTAGCCTCAGTGCTCTGTGTGGGAAAAGGTTTTTGTGTTAGCTTTGACCTAAAAAACCTACAATAATATATTTTCAGAGGGAAGCTGGTTTGGAAACCAAGCAATAGTACATTACAGGTCTCAAGGGCTCAGGTTCTCCCGGGATCTTGTGAGGCTATGGTGTCTCCAACACATGGACTAATCATCACATACAGTGTTCATGAGTGAAGGAAACCAGGGGATAGGGCAAAAGCCCCCCCACCCCCACCCTGGGAGGTTTGGACCTGGCTTTCAGGTAAAAATTATCTTGCAGTTGGCTTGATGTTTACCATGATGCCTCTTGTCTCACAAAAAGGTCCACTGTCAAGTAGAAGGCTTCAAAGTGAACTTTGAGGCTCTTTACTGATAGAAATGGAAGCTATGGCTCCCCATCTCCCTCTGTCCTACCATGGCAATCGAGTTTGCCACAGCCCCCTTCAACTGTGTCTGTCACAGAGGGCTTCACAGATACTTGGGGGAGTAGGAAGAGCGAAGGTGCATTCCTAGGTTCACATGTCAGCAATGCCAAGTACTAGTTGTATGAGTTTGGGCATGTTACAAAGCCTTTCTGAGACTTAATTTATTCATCTGTGAGATGGGCACAATGGTATCCTATTGTTTAGTTGCTATGAAGATAAAATGAGAAATTTTTATAAAATACATATCAAGAGCCCGCTAAGTGGTACCTATTGTTTTGGTTCATTTCTTTTATTATTATTATTATTATTTTTTTGCTTTTGAGACAGGTCTTGCTTTGTAGTTCAGGCTGGCCCTGAGCTCATTATGGTGCCCAGGCAAGCCGCCGCGAACTCAGCAATCCTCCTGTCTCTGCCTCCCGAGTGCTGGGATGACAGGCGTGAGCCACCACGTCCGGCATTGTGGTATGCAGTGTTGATTATTGGTGGGCGTGTCTCCACGCCCAGCATTATACGTGGTTACTGGGGATTGAACTCAGGATCTTGTGCTTGCGAGGCAGACGCCGGAACCACTGAGCTAACCCTCCGGCCCTCATTTCTTTATTATTAACTTTACATGGCAAGTAATTTATCAGAAGTTAAGGATACGGTGGTGTCCAGAACAAATGTGTTTCTGTTCTTTTGGAGACCCCAGCCTGGAAGATAGCCCAGAACGAGGAGAAAAGACTAGGAACCTGTATGCAAGGTGCTCTGTTTGCCTCTTCCTCACCTAGATGCACACCAGCCCTGTCAGCTACTTGCATGCTGCACGAGTTCAGCTGTCTATTGACTTTTCTGAACAAGCTTTATTTTCCTTCCTTTCTGTAGGGATCTTCACAAGCCCTTGATTTCATGCAAATTCTGATTTTTCCAGCCTATGCTGTCTCTTTATTCTTGGCTATTGGTTTGCAGTAGAAGGATCTGAAGTTCAGTCAATAGGCCACCTTAGCCCCTAAGAAGAGCTCTTAATGAAATAAAAGAGCAAAGTGCTGTCGAATAGATCATGACTCACCCTTCTTTGGCTGGGCGGGTGTGTGTGGGAGGAAGGTTGGGGCTTGCTTGTCAGAAAAGCAGGGACAAGGTAATCAGTTCTCTGCCAGGTCTGTCTCGCCTGGATAATGAGCCTTTAATAACAGGTTGCCGGAAGAGGCAGTATATATGGAGCTCAGAGAACAAACTAATCAACAAGGCGAGTTTGGGGCCATTGTTATGAAAATTGCCGCTTCCTCAGATTGCCACGACGCCCTCCCCCAACCCAAGAGTGCCCGCAGTTACCCACCCAAGTGTACACACAGCAGGCTAAAATTAAGCAGGAGGGTTAGATCTCACAAGGCTGTTTCTCAAGTTCAGAAGACAATAGCTGGTGCTATGTTAGAGTTCTGGGAAAGGAGAGACGCTGCCCACTTGCCTTCCAGGCAGGGTTGACGGAGGGCGGAATTTGGAATGGAGCAAGATCTTGCTGGAAAGCTGTCTACCGCCCAGACCCAGAGATCAAAAGCAGCCCTACTAGAGTTGAAGAATAGTGAAACAGTGAAATGTCTGAGGGAGTCTGAACTCCCGCCTGCCGTGGGCCCTGCACGGTCTCACCTCCGTGTCTCCTCCTGGCTCTAACGTGGGTCCTGAACGAGGAGGGTGAGTCCTACTCAAGGAGGGGATTCTGGCCGCGGAATCAGTGCAAAGGACCAGGATGGGCAAAGCCTAGGGCGGGTGCCTGGATTTGTTCCTACCACAGCTCGAACCATGTTCCCGGTAGAATGAAGTCTCTCTATGGCCAGAAGGTTTTTAGGGCTCAATTTTTATCTTTGAGTCTCAACTTCCAGCTTGGCCAGGCCGTCCTGGGGTAGGGCGGCCATTCGTGGCGCACTTCAGGGGCTTTCCCACAGCTCCAGTTTCCCTTCGAGGGCTGCTGGGGAAGCTGGGTTTTCTTGGGCCTGGACAAGCTGGGTGGGGCTGAATCAGCGGCCTCTTGTTTCTGCCGGGGCATCCGCACATCCTCCCTACCTCGTGAAAATTTTCCACAGCTCTTAGGGGACACAGAAGCTTCTAATTTTGCCTAGCACTGTTGAAGCTTCTTCCCTGAGTAACTCCTGGTGGGGGGGGGGGGAGAACCGTCTTGAGAGAGGTGTTTGCTTTGAAGAGAAAAGTGTCAGGTCAGCTGTTCCACGAAGCTGACTCCACAACGGCCTACAGAAAAGGTTGGCCAAGGTCATATACTGAAGACTAGTTCCCACAATTACAGTGAAGTAGAGGAGGCCGAGTTTGCACACAGGGGAGGCCAGGGTCCTCACGTGCTGCGGAGAGCCTGCTGCTTCCCTGACTGGCCCTAGCCCGCCTATTCTCTGTGTATTTGTCTAATGCTACGGTCTATGACGATGTTTCTATCAACTGTGGGCTGCGTGCATATATGGAGATGGTTACTGACAGTGTAGAAGGCTTTATCCTGTAGGTCTGTGTAATTCCACTCTGATGTCCTACAGTGACAAAGTCACTGCGTGTGACAGTTCCCAATGTGTCCTTGTTAAGCCACACTTTGTGTTGTAAGGAAGGCACGTGTGTCTCACCCAGCTCTATTTCCTCTGTGTGCTAAGGACCTTTTCTCATTTTCTAACACTGTAACAAGAGTGCTGAGACCCCAAGGCTTCCATATAGCCTCTAAACAGAAAGTCTTTGCTTTATAGAACAGGTGCATTTCAGCCAAGTTTACTATAAAACAAATCACAAATCCTAGTTCTCTACTGACCCCACTGATACAATAGCAAAATTCCTGGTAGTCTGAACTGAGAACTTTTTAAAAAAGACTTTTATAAAACAGATGTGCTCACAGATAGCTTTTTATTCGCACTTCCACCTTGTGGGATAGTTCATTTTGTACTGTGGAAGCATAAAACTGCTCTGAGTTCTTTGTCTTTCTCCCCTTCTGTCGTTTGCAGCTTCCAGGAGGAGTGCTTGGAGATAATGAGCCGCCAGTAGGTGTGCTATCTGTCATGTCCAGACAGGTCCCAGCACCCAGCCAGGGACCCTCGTGTATGTATTTAGGCCAAGCCCTGTCTCCAAAGTGCCTGTGAAGAACAACACGGGACCTGACTCTTGGGCTTGGCTCTGCCAGATTTAGTTTCTTTATTCAATGGCTTGTGCTTAAAACACAAAGCAAAACTGAACCAAACCTGCCTTGTGGCCTGAAATCCTATTAACAAAATACTCAGATTAGACAACAAGCAATTTGCTTTGGAGCTGCACAGAGCTGAGAGTGACTTCCATCTTACCTGTGTGATGATGAGGCTGGATCAGATCTGCAGATACATCCTCTGGGATGTATAACGCGCCCTGTATGAATCATGGTAGTGGTCTTATTAATGTGGACTTCTGGGTCCTGCTCTGGAGCTTCTGTAATTACAGGCTAAAATGTGGGCTCTGGAAGTTTTGAATTTAGCTATGTCTGTAGATGATTCTGGTGTAGTTTGAGGATCACGGGCCACAGCTAAGGCTGTTAATATTTTGCATTTATTCGCATTTAGGGGTGGACTAGTTCAATCCACCCATTTTCTTCCAGCCTCTTCACTGAGGTCTCCTGGGCAGAGGAAATGGGAATTTCAGGGCAGGGAGGGAGCTCTATGACCCTGGAACCGGAACGTCCTGGGACCGAGGATGGGGCTCACTTGCAGGTTGGAGGCTTCAGTCTGGGAATGCCTGCCGTGTCCCTCTCCTTTGAGATGGAACTACAGCTTGTTGGACTCAGATGGAACCAGCTTTTGTGACCTGGGACCAGACTCTCAGGGCCACCAGGGCTCTTGTGAGTAACCTTGCTCTGGGTTCCCAACTGCTGCCTTTCGAAGGAAACTCCTGAGGAAAACTGGGTTCCCTTGAACATGGCAGAAGTATAGTTGAGGGCAGTTCAGTATGGACGGCTGGGGGCTGCTGGGTTGTACTCCAAACCAAATTTTCCTTCATAGGAATGAGTTCTGAGAGCTCTGTCTCTCCCCACAGGTTCAGAATTCCCCAGTGGGGTGGTTGTTCCCTTGTGGATGCGCAGAGGGAGAACCCCAAGCTGGCTGGCAACCATGAATCTCGGTAGAGTGACTCTATCATCAGCACAGCTGTGAGGCCGCTTGGGAGCAATCTTATTTATCCTCACGAGGCTTCTTTTTCTTCTTCTTCTTCTTCTTTTTTTTTTTTTTTATTACCAAAGAAAATTCTCTTGAGGGTGGCATGCTCCAGAGAGCAGTCAAGAAGTAGAAGATGACATTTACAAAAATCCATTCTTTCCTCTTTCTGCTTCACTGCTCTATTGACTTTTCTTGTTCAGTCAAATACTATTTACAGTACACATCCCATTTCAGGAACTGCCAAAGCGATGAATACCCCGTGCTTATAGTCCCCCTCCACTTTGTCCCCTGTCCCCGTCCCGAAGGGCCTGGGCTCCTCAGCTGGGTCCTGCAGTGGTTCCAATACCACAGACCTCACCGGAGGCCATTCAAACTGTGCTCACTCATACTTCAACTGAACCAGTTTGACCCACCATTTTCAGGGAGGTGGTAGAATGGTCTCCGTTTTGTTCAGAGCACATGGAAACCAACTGCCTTGGCTCTTTCTCCTGATTTTATCTTTGCTCCTGACTTCCTAACCAAGACCCCAGCCCAGGCCTCTGTAGATGGATTAGCTGTGCCCTATCTTACAAAGAATTGTGGATAGATCAGACTCATGGCCTTTTTCATGGTCCTGTGAGCCACACAAGTTCTTAGTCAGGGTGGGGAGGAGCCACGCAGAACAGCCTGTGCAGCAGAGATGGCAGACACTCGCTTGTGCTCTCTGATGCCCAGTCTGCTAGTTACCCTGCTCCCCAGAAAACTGGCTTTGTTTCTCTCGTGTATTCCCTCATTCTTGCTCACGAAGTGTGTACTGGGGAATACTCTATGTAAGGTGCTATGCGAGAGTGGAAACACAGGAGGGACTATCAGGCCCTGACTGTGGTGGGGTGTTATGGTTTTTATCTGGACATCCTCCCAGTGCCTCGTGTGCTCACCGGCAAGGCTCTTGGGAGATTCTTGGCAGAGCTAAGTGTGATGTTAGGAGGGGGCCCGGACAGAAGAGGTGAGTCACTGGGGAGGTGACCTGGTGGGGTGTGCCTCACTCCTGCCTCCTGCCTCCTGCCTCTGTCCTTTGCCTCTGGAAAGTTGTGGTGTGAGCAGCTGTCTTCCATGGCAGGAACTCCTATGATGCCACTTCAAAGTTGGAGCCAGACTGCATGGACTGAAAGGCCTGTGAAATGAACCCAAATAAATCTGTCTTCCTTCAGTTGTGGATGTTAGGGGTTTTGTTCCAGTAGTGCGCAAAGTGACTAAGATAAAGAGTTGTGTTTATTGGCTGACATCTTGTTTTCAATAGCAACGTGTCTCAGAGGACGGGATGCACTCTTCTGGCACATATACAGCAAATTTGCTTTTGGGTGATTCGGGCATAGCCTGTTCCTTCAACAGTGAACTGCTGAGTTTCAGAGTGATCTAAAGTGGTCCAGGTGACTCCATACTGCTCTCAGCCTGAGCTGGAGGACAGGTTGTCAGTGAGGCCAAGGCTGGAGGTAGCCCCACAGTGCTGCACGACTGTCCAGGGTTCTCTGCCTGCCGTTCTCTTCCTCCCACCCCTTGCTCCCATCTCTGTTATCATCACTATCATTTATTGAGAGGTTATTTTAACCCTAGCACTGCATGTTTCTGATCCCTTCTTCTTTGTTTTCTTTTCTATTCCTTGTGATAGTAGGGAATGAACACAGGGCTTTCACACTGTGGAAATACACTGGTTTTCACTGCGTCCTCAGACTTGTACCCCCTTTGGTTTCTCTGTTTGATTTTGAGACAGGGTCTTTCTAAATTACTACATCTTGCAGTTTGTGACTCTCCCACTCCAGCCTCCTTGAATGGCTTGGATTTCACTTGTTTCCTTCTTCCCTGGGGGAGTGATTTCTCCAGAAGTAAGGTAAGCAGAGGCCCTGCTGTGAGGTGTGATTGCTCAGGGACTAAGCATTTAGTCCCACTCTGACTAAGGCTCAAAGCCTTTTCTAATAGCTTTGGAACCCAAAATGCCAGGCCACTCAGGGTGTCCTGGGGACAGGTGTCAGGGAGTGACTGGCCATCCTGGTCCCTTTGCTGTGGTTGTGGTGACCTAACTTTAGAGATTCTGGAAGGATCTTGCTGCAGCCAAAAGGATCTAGAAATAGGATGGCCTTGAGAAGGACATTACCTGTAAATGCTCTGTGGCTACACACTTCTAGGACGTTCAACCTGTGGCATGGGGGTTGGACACATGTAGATTATAATGAAAGTCTTTTTAAAGGATGTTTTGTTAATCACATATATTAACTATACTACATATTTTACAGAGACCTAGGAAATTCAACTCTACTCAGTGTAGCCCTGGCCAGTCAGGGATGTCCAACCCATGGGCCACAGGTGAGACATGCTTGCTTTACATAAATGACTGCATTTATCCACGAAACTGTTAGGAGTAAGCTGGGATATTTTATTTTCCTGTTACAAATGATAATATAAAATCTGAGATAAATCAAGTGACTTGGCTTAAGGTCTACCAGCTGACCCCACTAGACCCTTCAATAGACTCCGCTCCATGCTGAGGGTGGCCCTCCAGGGGAACGCCTTGCATTTCCCACAGGGGGGAAGAGTTTTGAGTCACTGTGGCCATGGGCTTGGCAAGCGCTACCTCCACTCCCCTGCAGGGAGCGCCATTGTGTTGCTCTGCTGCTTCTAGTGGGAGACTCTCTAGCGTCTATTTCTAGATTTCTAGACCATGATATCAGTGCCTTGCCTTCTATTCTGCTTCCCTTGCTTGGCCTCTGGCTAGAGGTACACACTGTTGCAAGACGCTTCTGAACAGGCCCTATTGTGCTTATTTATCAGCCAGGTATGGACAGCTGCTGACCGGTGCCCCCTGCAGACTCACCCCTCTGTTCTGGGGACACAGCTGCTCTAGGACTGTCTTGGAAGTGCAGGTGAGTTATGGATCTGACTCACAAGAGACAACAGAAGGGGAAGCTTTGACTGATAAATTTCTCATCCTGATTGGCTCTTCTGAGACATATGTGATGTTTCTATGTAGTTTCCCTCACGTCTCCCGTATGTTCTGGTGGACAGTGGTCAGGAGAGCAGCCATGTCTTCTACATACCTGACTTCCCATACCTTCCAGATAGTGGCACCTCGTCCTTGCTTACCCTCTTCCTGTTCCTTACTTTCCTTGTCTCTTCATTCTTACTCCCTTGGACTATAATGCCTGCTCTAATGAAGCACAACTCATCAAATTTTGGCCAGGGTTCTATTTCCTAGATGACACAGGATAAGATAATAATGATTATGATTATTCTTTCCATTTACTGAAAGTTCCCATGTGAGTTACACCAATATACTGAATCGTAACAAGTTTACAGAGCAGGTATTGCCTTCATCTCCTTGTTAACAATCAGGAAACGTAGGCTGGGAAGAGTTAAGGAATATGCCCTTGGCCACATAGCATGAAAGTGGTAAAATGAGAATGTAAACCAGCTCCTCTGTTCTTCTACCCTCTAAGCTTGAAATCCAAGCCACCACTGAATAAACTTGCCTTTAAAGAAGGCAACTTTGGAATTTCTTGAGAAATACAAAACCCCCCAAGTTTTGGAAGAATATACCTGCAAGAGACTCCCAAGGATTCCCAGGAAGCCCAGAGCCCCTCAAGGGAGCCCCGGGATACTCACGTTGTAAACGCTGGGTTGTACTTTGCACCTCGGTAGTAAGAGTACAGGTTGAACATCCCAATCATAAAGGCCACAAATACCATGATGAAAATGACCATGAACTTGAAGATATCTTTCACAGTTCTCCCCAGAGAGATCTGCAGGGGCCCAAAGCTCTCGTTGGCCGGCAGGATGTATGCAATGCGAGAGAAGCTCAGCACGACTGCTATTGCGTACAGCCCTTCTGATATGATCTGAGGGTCTGAAGGCCACCACTTGTCCCTGGCTAAAAGAAAACAATCTGGGTTAGTCACAGGGGCAGGGCAGCATCTGCTGTGAAACAGAAATCAGTTAGGCGTGTTTAGTAGTCGCCAACCACATGAGTTACTATTTCTGTCTTGTCCTTAGGTTAATACCAGTTCATAGAAGGTGTCACCTCCTTTGAATGTGCTATTCCACCTGCCTGAAACACCCTTCCTCCCTTCATTTCTAGTTATCTTTCAAGACTGCTCTGGTCTCACCTTTCCGAGGAAGGGTTCTGTCACTTCCCCATGTAGGGCAGGACCCCATGCCCTTGTGTAATCCCGTGATATCCTGTGCACATCCCTGTGGTGGCACTGGTCACACTGCTTCCTACTGTGTGACCTTAACAGTGCTACAGTGCCCCGTACAGGAATCATCTCACGTGCTGGAAAAGCAGCAGAGGGAGGGGGTAGGGATGAGCAAAGGTTTGGGATCTCCCAAGCTCATAGGAACCAGGATTGTGAAGGATCTCACTTGAAAAATACTTTCTGGTTTTGTTCTCTATGTAACACATGCTGGCAAATTTACCCCCTGATTTAGCTCCGAAGTGCTGACCAATCTCACAGTTTTTTTATTTTTATTTTTTTAGACAGGGTCTCACTTTGTACTTCAGCCTGGCCCTGAGCCTACTATGTAGCCCAGGCAAACCTCGAACTCAGCAATCCTCCTGTCTCTACCTCCCGAGTGCTGGGATTACAGGCATGAGCCACCACGCCCGTGGCATTGTGGTATGTGGTATTGATTGCTGGTGGGCGTGAGTCTCCACGCCCAGCATTGTATGTGGTTACCGGGGATCCAATTCAGGACCTTGCACTTGCGAGGCAGGTGCCAGAACCACTGAGCTAAATCTCCGGCCCCAGTCTCACAGTTTTGGCATCATAGCTCTGTTCGGAGTAAGAGACTGAAGACCAGCCCTTAGCTGGGGAGAGCGCACATGGTCAGGAGTGACCACTGGAACCGCAGGCTGCCACGAGGCACAGAGCAGACCTGTGAAGTGTTCCTTTTGCAGTTTTAATGGTACAAAGCATAGCACCTATCACTGACAAACTGCCTGCTATATTTTTAGGTACTCAGGGAGGCTCGATGGGGGTTATACCTCCTTCCTAGGAAGTGTTGGGGCTGCCTGTTTGTCACAGTGACTGGGTAGGAGTATTACCGGGATGCTTAATGTTTCACAGTGTTTCAGACAGCCCCACACCATGAAAATCACCCTGCTGAAAAAGCCAGTAGTGTCCCTGTTGAGAAATGCTAAGTGAGACTTAAATTGAGAAACATCGAGAAACCTAAATTAGCCCTTACACTTACATTAGCCGTAATTTTCACAATAACCCTGTTGAGTAGATATTATCATTGCTGTTCTGAAGATTGGATTAGGGGTATGGGGTCTTTTGCAGAGCTCAGTAAGTGCAGATAGCAAGGGTATTACATAGCAATTCTTGGAACCCAAGGGTGATAGAAGAGGAAGAATTTTATTCTTTATTTTCAAAGGTAGATTCTGTTAAATAATTATAATAATAGAGAGCAGTAAGAAACCTTTAATAAGGGAAGCTAGGCCACAATATTTCATGCAGCACATTCTAAATTGCGTTTGGAAACATAACAACATTATAGACTCTATGTTCTGATCAAGATCATAACTCAAATTTCTATGAAGAACAATAAGGAGAATAAATTATGTATTTTCCAATATATCTGTCATCTTCTATTGATAAATAACACTTCTGAATACCATGAAATAGGATATGGTTTTTTCTATTAAACACATACCAAAAAGGATTTCTTTTTTCTGTCACCTATAATTTACTATCTTAAACTTCAGCTATACAGTAGAAAGCCTCCCATAATCTGTTAAGATAGATTTTGCTCTTTTCAAATCCTTGTGACCGGGCCAAGACTTTTAGTGAAAATTATTTAGTTTGGATGGGTTTTGAAGAGTTATGATGGGTGTAAGACAAAGGGAACTCCTTGGAGCTGAGAAAAATTGCTTTTTCCACAAACTGAAAAATCTAGAGTTTTCAACATGCTGTGGGTGTGAAGGAACCCGTGTTTATCTGGCCACAAGAGGGCGCTCTGCCCCTGTTTCTGGGGCAGGAGCAAGCCATAGGAGAGAGATTCCAAGGCCACAAGGTGAACCACAGGAGCAAGGACAACAAGGTACTCAGCTTTGGGTTGGGTGACAATACAATTCACAAGGGAGTACGAGTCACAAATGGACACTATTGCAGACTGAATCATGACATCAGAAAAACATCTCATCTTTCCTGGATGAGACTTGAGCAAAAACTGGGGGAGGGGGATCTCACTTTGTTTTAAGAAGGTCTGAATTTTGCTTAATGAAGAGATGATTTCTAATACTATACTCTTTTTTCTTAATGCAGGTTTTCTCAGCACATTGACACATAATACAGCCTATATTCAAAGTGAGCAGCCACACCAATTTTGCACAGCCAGTCCTCTACAGCTTTACTGCTGTACCTGACCACAAAGATTGTGGTCACACGAGTCATCTGCTTTCCTTAACAGGAAAATGTGACACCCACATCCTTCACCATGTAGCAAACCTCATTAAGGAATGCTTACAAAGTGTCCAGCTACTTTTTACTGGTAACAACAAATAACATCATTTTTTTTTCAGCCTCTCATATGTCTTTCTGTGGCCTCTCCCCATCTTTCCAGCTTTTGCACTGAGCTGAATCTCCAGCCCCCTTTTTAAAATTTTTTGAGTCCGCATCTCTCTATGTCTCTAAAATTGCCGAGGCTGGCCTTGGACTTGGGACTATCCTGTCTTGGCTCCCCAGAGTGCTTTTGGATTACAGGTGTCTATTGCCATGCCTGACTCATTCATTTCTTTTACTACAGAAAATATGGTGTTTGAGCAAGAAAATGACCTGAGAGGTAGCACTGATCATTTCTGTTCTCTTTTAGTGAGCATTTAACATCTCCAGGACACACCCTTCACTTGCAGTATTTCATTTCATCTTCAAAACAAACTTTTTGACATAGTTGTTATTATCTGTGTTTTACATATAGGAAAATAGCTTCAGAATAGCCAAGTGAATGAGTTTTCACAGTAAACTACAAGACTAGAATTTGAACTTTGGTCTCTCCAATTCCAGTGCCCGGGATATAATTACCAGGTAATTTGGCATGATTTGCAATTACTCTCTGGCTAGGATTCTCTGTTACATAAGGCAATCTGTAACTGGTCATCTTATAAGCCCTGCCAAGAAAACTTATACAATGGGAACAAGCAAAATAAATCAATTCTTCAGCGTTACTGCAAAGAATAGAATTTATATGTGTAAAATGTCTATACAGTTCCCATCACATAGTAAGACCTCAATAAATGGATGCTATATTATTCCTAAAATCTCAAATTACTACCTTAAATTATAGGCCTTGTGGCTTAAAATTAAGTCATCTTAAGAACCTATTTTGCCACAAGAAAATTCGTATACTCGAAAAGTAGGACTTTGTAATAAACGGAGGGATCCAGTATGAAAGGAACGTTATTTGGCATATACATCCTAGCCTTAGATTAATTGAAAATTGTGCCAAATGAGCTGGTAGTTATATCCCCAGTAGTTTAGTATTGCATCCACAACAAGCAAAAAGATTCTTTATATTTAAAACAAAAAAATCTATGGAAATGTCCCAAGAACCTTTCCAAAACTAGTAGAAAAAACACCAACTCCTTAATTAAGTAAAGAGTTTCTTATGTAAGGCACTAATTAATTCCATGACAAGATAACTAAAGCTGGCCACGTCACAAACCACAGACAGTGACACTGATCTGTGGGCTAAAATGAAGGCAGGGGGCTAAGATGAGGTCCTAGAAGTGCGTGGGAAAGATAGCGCGTCCGACTCACCATAGGTGAAGTACGCCACTTCTGGCGGAAGTGAGACATTGTGCAATGTGTCGTCCTGCACGTACTGATCCACGTAGAGCTGTGCCTCGCTAGCCTTCAGGAAGGCCATGAACC